>JALJVW010002397.1:3000000-3187500 GCA_024865655.1 Emberiza elegans
TGTCACAGGGTGAAAAAGTAGAATTTTGGGGTTTTAGAATGGGGGTTCAAGAGGCAAGATGGAGGAATCTGGGCATGTCCTGTCCTTCTTATCCTTCTTCTTGTCCTCCATCTTCTGCTGTCATGGTGACACTTTTGGATTGGTTTAGGATAGAGACAGACTGTCTAATATAGTTGATAGGTATTGGAAAATTATTGTAAATAAAGTACAGGTAGTTCTTAGTATAAAAAGTTAACACCACCCCAAGGGCAGGCACTGTGCCACAACCCAACCTGCTGGACAGATCTCAGCAGATTCTTTCCTTCTCAGAGAAAAATGGAACAGATAAGAGAAAATAAACAACCTTGAAAAGCAAAACTGAGGAATCTTGACTTCTTCTTCGGTTGTGGGGCTGGGGAAGGCTTTCTAATACCTCGGGGGTCATCTCAACCACAGAAACCCCAGACCAAAATACTCCTGCCCAGGTGGGAGCAGAGAGGGTGAGAGGCACTGGCACAACAGAGAACAGGGGCCATGCACTCCTTGGGGAAAAAAAACTGGGGGGAAGATCAGCACCGTCAGAATCCTTCCCAGGTGAAGTGGTGCTTGGATGGAATTAATGAAAAAGTGCTTGTATTGAAGTTCTAAATGCATTTCCAAGTCCTTTCCCAAGAAGGAAAATGATTCTATGCATTGCAAAGCGATTTCAGGAATATTTTCCATTCTAATGTGACTCTGGGAATGTGGAAATTGCCTCACTCTTTCCTCTAGTCCTTGGAGGATATTCCTGCTTAAGCAAAAGTGGGAGAGGGAGGAGTTACAGCAGAAAATGAAACTTAAAAATATGCCTCCTTATGAGAGAAGCAAGAATAAAATGTCATCTCTTAGCCCTGAAAAAGTTACCACATTGATTTCTGCTTCATAAAAATGAGGTTAAGTTGAATGCATTAAGCTGGCAAACTGGATAATTGCATGTCCTGAAACTGTCTTCCAAACAGCTCTTTTCACAGCAGGGCTCAGAAAATAACTTCATCAATGAGGCTGCTGCCCGTTAAACCCTCACACACCTCTCTGGGCCTGCCTTTTGTCCTTCCCAAGAAAGATTTCTCCTTCCCTCACCTCACACTGCTGTTTTCTTCCATTGCCACACTTCTGGCAAGGAGAAGAGTGGGTCAAAACCAAAGCTGAGCTCAGGGCTGGGGTTTCTAAGCTTGGCCTCTGAGGGGTTTGGTGCCTTGGGGAAGAGCAGCCCTTTCCTTCCAGTGGGAGGGCAGGAGGAGCCCAGACCCTTCTGTGGGGCTGGCACTGAGCTGTGGTTGTTGAGACAGTTGTAACAAACACAACAATACACTGTATTTAAGAAGGCTTCTCTCTTTTTTGTCTTTTTATACCCTCTCACAAAGTTTATACCTATTCACTGCCCACAATTAATCAACATCATGTTCATTGCTGCAGGGTGGCCTCCACCACTGCTTTCCTCCAAAATCTAACTGCAGCCCCCTTATTTATCTCCTCCATTTCCACACCAATGGCCTTGGTAGAACTCCTTTCAGGGGCAAAGGCAACTCTTACCAGCTTCTCTTCTTCAACTCTGACTCACAGACCAGCTGTGAGCCCCTTCCACACTGCTCCCAGCACAGGAGGATGCTCTGAGGTGACAGGAAGGAACTGACTTCAATCTCTCCTGGCAGAAAGCAGCTCCCCACTGCCATGCTGCTCAAAATCCCCTTCTCCTCCACCAGCCAATTTGATTTTTGGCCATGGTGCTGTGTGGGCCAAGCTCCTGCCTCATTGACACAACTCCCAGATCTGGCACGTTCCTCTCCAGCCCTGCCTTGCTGAACACAGCCAGGGAGGCAGGGAAATGCTGCTCTCTCTGGCTGTCTCGTTAAAGTTTCCCACTTGCTTTGAATGCAATCAATAATGCCTTCCTGGAAGAGCCTTTGAGGAGGAGCCATTCATTTGCACCCACTCACCAGGGCTGATGTGCCTTAGACAAACTGGCCTCCAGGTCTGGGCTGAGCCTGGCAGAACAGGGCTCTGAGGGACAAAACAGACCTGGCATTGGATCAGGAGCCCAAGTGTGACAGGAATTTCTTTGTGGAAGATTCAGAAGCTGCCTGAGCTGTCCCCAGCACCAGCAGTGTCTGTGTGGGTATCACAGATGATGTGCTGGCAGCAGGCTGTGAGGGCTGGGGGCACAGACACGCCCTTGGGGGGCTCAGTTCCAGCTCCAGAGGCCCTCACAGTGCTCCTTCTGTGGAGCACAGCCCTTCTGAGGGGGAAATGTGTGCTCCCACACACTTCAGGGAATGAGCCCTTGCTGCTTCCTGAGCTCACAGCACTGGGATGTGATTTAGAAGCTCCCTTTAATGAGAATACAGGGCTGTCAGCCCCCTGTCCCTGTTACAAACACAGCTTACAAAAGCTGCTGCCCTCTGCTCGGCACTCGAGGGCTGTGTCCAGCTCTGGGCTCCTCAGGACAACAGGGACACGGAGCTCCAGAGGCTGCAGAGATGAGGAAGGGCCTGGAGCACCGCCCTGCCAAGGAGAGGCTGAGGGGGCTGGGGCTGCTCAGCCTGGACAGGAGCCCCAGCTGAGAGGGGCCCTCAGCCCTGGGTGTCCCTGGGTATCCCTGGATGTCCCTGGGTGTCCCAGGGTATCTCTGGATGTCCCTGGGTATCCGTGGTGCCCTCTGGATGTCCCTGGGTGTCCCCCTGGGTATCCTGGGGGTATCTCTGGATGTCTGTGGGTATCCCTGGATGTCCCTGGGTATCCCTGGGTGTCCCAGGGTGTCCCTGGGTATCCCTGGGTGTCCCAGGTCTGTCCCTGGGTGCAGGGAGGGGCAGAGCAGGGCCCAGGCTCTGCTCCAGGCCCAGCAATGGCCCCAGAGCCACAGGGACAGAGCCCAGGAGCTGCCCCTGCCCAGGAGGCAGAACTGCTGCCCTGGGCAGTGCCCAGCCCTGAGCAGAGCCCAGAGAGGCTCTGGGGTTTCCTCCTTGGGGATATTCCAGAGCCCTCCCAACACAATCCTGTGCCTGGGTGGTGCCTTCCAGGCTGTGACTCAGGGTAGGTGACAGCTCCTCAGCTGTGCCCTGTGCGCCAGCCCCAGGGCAGGCTGGGCCCGGGCTCCTGCAGGGCTGCAGCTGGAGCAAACCCCATCAGTAAATCTCCATCAAACCTCGGGAAGTGACAGTGGCAGGAGGAGCCCTGGTGCCAGGCTGCAGCACATCCATCCCTCTGTTATTGTAACACAGCAGTGATAATGAAGCCTCCAAACACAATGGCCCGAGGCAAATGCCAGGCAGCTGGCACGATGTGGGAACAGAGCTGAGGCAGCTGGTGCTGGCAGGGCACAGGGGGTGAGAGCTCCCTGAGAGACAGCAAACCCACAGAGGCCAGGCCCAGCTCTGCCAGGGATTAGGGACCATCAGGAGAGCAGCCTGCAGCTTTAGGAACCCTGCACAGCCCCCCCCAGCAGGAAAGGGCAGACTGAGGGACCCTGGCACCCCTGACAGAGCTGGGCACAGCAGCACTCTGTCATTGCCCTGCTCACCCCATCACTGGGCACTGCCCTGCAGGAGGGAGGGTTCAACCCCACTGCTCTGCCCAGGGCAGTGCCCAGCTGGATCTGCCACACAGGCACCTCTGTGCTGAGAACACAGCAGGGCAAACCAGCCCTGAGACAGCAAATGGCTCCCACTGCCACAGCCTGGCTCTGAGCTGCTGCCCCACAGGTGGCTCTGTGCCCTAATCCCAAAGCAGGTACCCTATGGACACTGTGTGCCCTAATCCCAAACCAGGTATTCCTATAGACACAAGGCTCTGTGCCCTAATCCCAAAGCAGGTACCCTATGGACACTGTGTGCCCTAATCCCAAACCAGGTATTCCTATAGACACAAGGCTCTGTGCCCTAATCCCAAAGCAGGTACCCTATGGACACTGTGTGCCCTAATCCCAAACCAGGTATTCCTATAGACACAAGGCTCTGTGCCCTAATCCCAAAGCAGGCACCCTATAGACACTGTGTGCCCTAATCCCAAACCAGGTATTCCTATAGACACAAGGCTCTGTGCCCTAATCCCACAGCAGCTATTCCTACAGACAGACACTTTGTACCCTAATCCCAAAGCACGTATTCTGACAGACACTGTGCCCTAATCCCAAACCCCAAATCAGGCATTCCTACAGACATATGGCTCTGTGCCCTAATACCAAATCGGGTATTCCTAGGACACTGTGTGCCCTAACCCCACAGCAAGCATCCCTACAGACAGACAGACACTGTGCCCTAATCCCAAACCCCAGAGCAGGTATCCTACAGACAGACACTCTGTGCCCTAATCCCAAAGCAGGAATTCCTACGGACAGATGGCTCTGTATCCTAATCCCAGACCAGGTATTCCTAGAGACACACAGCTCTGTGCCCTGATCCCAAACCCCACAGCAGGTATTCCTACAGACAGACACTCTGTGCCCTAATCCCAAACCCCAAATCACGTGTTCCTACAGACAGACAGACAGACAGACAGACAGACACTGTGCCCTAATACCAAATCCCAGAGCAGGTATTCTACAGGCAGACACTCTGTGCCCTAATCCCAAAGCACGTATTCCTACAGACACTGTGCCCTAATCCCAAACCCCACAGAGAAACACTGTGTGCCCTAATCCCAAACCCCACAGCAGGTATTCCTATAGACAGACAGACAGACAGCTCTATGCCCTAATCCCAAACCCCAGAGCAGGAGTCCCTACAGACAGACAGACAGACCCTCTGTGCCCTAATCCCAAAGCCCAGAGCAGGAGTCCCTACAGACAGACAGACAGACAGACAGACGCTCTGTGCTCTAATCCCAGACCCCAGAGCAGGCATTCCCTGCTCACACCCTGCTGTTGACACAGGACCCATTAAGCACTGCCAGGAGGTGAGTGTAGAAAAAGGAAAAGCTTTTTCCTTTTCATGGCAAGCCCCATGGCTGCACAGCTATTCAAATATTTGCCTGGCTCCTTATAATTCATTAGAAGCCATTTTTGATGATATTCTCTTTGAAACTGTATTCCCAGGGCCCAGGTGGGGAGCTGAATTTCCATTAGAGCAGTAGAACTTCCTGCCAAAGAACAGCTCCTCCAAAAAAACTTTTCTGGGTGTGTTTCTCCTGGCACAGGGCAGGGGATGGAGCAGGGGATGCCCATGGGCAGGAGAAGGAAAATTCAATGTACAGAATAAAGAACATCCATGTCCTTGTGCTGTCTGCTCTCCCTCCACAAGGATGCTGTGCTGCACAAGTGACAACAGTTCCATGTGAGAGGCTGTGGTACAATAATAAAACACCTCTGACTGATATTCCTGCAAGAGGGTTTTGCCATTTGTTTCAGGACAGGCAGGATTTTCTCTGAGAGGAAAAGATGTCTCAAGTTTGGGGTCACTTTGTGCAGTGAGAATGAAAATTCCTGTATCTTGCATTATGGTTTTAATAAACTCCTGCAAGCCCATTAAAGAAAGTGCTTAATAAGGCTTTGGAAATGAGGTAATGCAAATTAGGGAAGAAGCCCAGCCCCAATCCCCCTCCTGGCCACGCTGCTGCTGTTTGTTGAGTCTGGTCTTACCCAAGCCTGGCCAGAGGTTTCAATGAGTCGCTCTCCTGTGCCTGCCTTGCTGTTTAATGGGACAGAATTGCAAATCCTGTTGAGAAAGGATCTGCTCAGCCCCTTGGAGCTGCCAGTGCCACAGGACCCTGCTGTGCTGGGAACAGTCACTCTGCCCAGCTCCCCCCCTCTCCACTTACACATTTGGCCAAACATCCCATCCCATTCCTCTGTGTGGGGATGAGACAACCAGAAACTTCCACAGACACTGAAGGGTTTGATTTGCAGCCTTGGGAGAAGCTTGGGTTGATGTAAAAATACAATACAAAGACATTAAACAGAAAAATCATAAACTTATGTTTCTATAGTTGTAAGAATATGCTTTAAATAAGTGAGAAACTGAACTGATAAATGCTGAAGGGCTTCTGATGTAGGGGTGTGGTTGTATGAAATAAGCTGATGTGGGAAATGGATTTATAGAAAATTCTCAGCCTGACAGAAGGCTCACATACCTGTATGCAAACCTTGAGATAAGAAATGCTGACTGAGAAATGCCATGGAATAGGACAGACATTGCTGAGAGAGAAAAGGAACTAGAAACAAGTTTCAAAGGATGGCCTTGCAAGTAAAACCAGATACTTTGGAGAAATAGAACTATGAAAGATGAGTTTTAGATGATTGGCTTTAAGGCATTTCCAGCATGGTGTGACAAAAGCTGATAGGCCAAGAAATGCTTATAATGTAATTAGGAAATAGTGGGTTTCTGATTGTAATGGTGTGAATTACAACATCTGTATTGTCCCACCCTTCTCATGGGACTGAAAATGGAATAAGAGTTTTTAAAACATCTCTCAGCTGCCCCATCTCTGGGTCAGAAAAGGGCTTAATCCAACAATCGGTGCCCTGTGTGAGGATTGAGCTCACAACCTTGAGAGTTCAGAAGTTTTAACAGAAGCATTTGTGTGCATGTGAGACAGAAACCTACTGTAAAAGCACCCACAGTGCAGCAGAAGTGAGTAAAGGTGACTGGTTAGAAAAGCAAAATAAACCTTGTGGCATCTGTTCATTGGGTTAGAAAGTTCTGCACTGCCTTGTAACAAAGAACTTGTGACTACTTTGGGCTATGGCTGCCTGCTTGCTCCTCTAAAATCTCCCTGTCTCTGAGAGTAATGATTATCTGAGCCATAAATAGTTCTTAGCCCCAAAATAGTCCCATCCCTTCATAATTAGGGGTGACAATGATACCCCAGGCCTCCAGCCACATTATTGTAATTGCATTTAGGAAAGGCTACAGATAGGTCAGATAAACAAAGGGAATTAGCAAATCAAGGAGAATCACTTGGGAGCCATATTCTCCTGGCCTCTGGAAGCTCTTTCCTGGTCCTTCCACACAGGCCCTCCAGCTTTGGGTCCTTTTTCTAAACAGCTGAAGCTTCTGAAAAGTGACATCATCTTTAGAGGGTCTGATCTGTGCCCAGTTGTTACTGAGAAGTTGTCACTGGGACCTGAGAGGGTGCATTCCCTCCCTCCTAAAGCTTCTCTGTGATACAGAAACTCGAGGGAAGAAAAAGACAGCACTCAGGCAAGTTTGCAAGGTTTCAATAACATAATAGCCTGAAAATCATCAAATTGTCCCCTGCTTCAGGCTTCAGCTGCAGAAACCAAAAGATGTATTTTTCTTCCTGAAAAAAATCTGAAAAATCCTCACTTATGATAGTATTACCATTTTGATATATATCAAACCCAGATAGTTCCTTTCCTTCCCATCACAGTCCCTCCCACAGAGTCTGCAATCAAAACATTTTGGTTATCTTGCCCTATGTACTATTTGGAAACAGATTTATAGGAGCAGGATTGTGCTGTTGTTCCAATGAATGCTCATAAGTCAAAATAGTTTGATATTAAACACAGATTACTGCACCCCAGCACCAACCACGGGGTAGATGCTGTGCATACAACCGGGAGAGCTCAGAAAATTGAGGGGGTTTGACTCCCAATCTGAGCTGGATGGTTCAACCTGATGGAATCCATAGGTTCCATGGTGTTTCTGCTGCTTTTCTGTCTGTAGGATGCTCATGTTTGGATCTCCTTTCCCTGGACACTCTCAGCTCAGCAGTGGGGAGACCCAGCTCCCTAACCCTGGGACAGTGGGACAATGGGACAATGGGACACCTGGCCATGGGACCATGTGCTGCAGGAAGCACTGACCACGCTGGGTGCCCCAAAGAAAGGCTGAGTGAGATAACAGGAATTTCTCTGGGGGAGGACAAGGCCTGGCTGGAGCAGCCCTGTTTGCCCTGACCCGTGCTCCTGGCCTGGGGAACTCCAGGGAACACCACCGGGGCTGGTGATACACGTTTGAGGGAAGCCAGAGCCCAGCCAGTGGGAGTGCAGCTGCCTACACTGCAATCAAGCTCCCAACTGCAGGGGAGACACGGCAGACACTTCAGAAAGACTCTATTTATATTCTGCCCTTCTGGTAAATTCATTCGTGGGACCACTCATGCAAAATGCATCATGCAAATGAAACTGCTACATTTGGAATTAAGCTTATTTTCATACTCCAGTGAACATGAGTGCCTTAGATTGTTTTTCTTGCCTTTTGCCTTCCTTTTCTCTTCAGGTTGTTTGCCCAGCTGTATCCCCAGAGCACCTCTCTGGGATCTGGGGAGGATGGCAGAGGCTGCTGGGACTTGCAGCCCCAGCTCTGGAGCCCAGAGAGTCCTGAGCAGCGCTGATGTGGAACTGATGAGAGCCTGGCTCCTTTACAGCACTGCAGCCCTGGAGAAGGCTGCTCCTGCTCACTGCAGCCTCGGAGATAAATTCATGCAGAGCATGGACAATTGCAGGGGAATGAAGGGAGAGGCTGCTGGCAGCTTGGGAAGGGCCCCCTCATCCCTGCCCTTGCCCCTGCAACACAAGGAGCTGAGGGAGGAGGGCACGGTGTGTGCTGCCCCTGCCTCCATGGGAAGGGACTGCCCCAGCTCTGTGCAGTGAGGGGTGCTCTGCCCTCACACAACGGCACGGTGATCCCTCTCTGGCCATGCAGCTCTGCCCTGCACATGCTCCCCTAGGGCACACACTCCTCTGCAGAGGCCCAGCACACCCTGCTCACATCTCCTAACAGCTGATCTGCTCAGAAGCAAAGAGCTAAAGAGACACTGCCAGCTGACGAGGCATGGAGCAGGAGGGGGGGACCACAGAGACCAGACCTGCAGCACCCCCTCTCCCAAGTCCTCCTCCTTCTTTAGCTGTGCACAGCAACCTCCTGCACCCCCAGAATAAGTCTGGTCCAGCACTGCTCTGTCCTGGCACTCCCAGATCAGCGCTGATGGGTGCAGGGAGGAAAGATGAATGTGGCCTTTCAGACAGGGATCATCTGCAGGCACTTCAGAGGAAGAGAGCTGCCAGCGTGGCTGCAGGAGCACAACTCCCACGCAAGGATGAAGCAGCACCTCCCTCCCTGTGTCCCCTCTGCTCTGTGGCAGGCACTGCACCAATGGCAGGGGATCACCCCTTCCCCCTGCCTCCCTGCCTGGTGGGAAGCTGGAGAAGCTCCCAGTGTCAAACTCTCTCCAGGAACTGCAGCCTGGGCCCAGCCCAGTTTGACACAGCCCGTGGTGTTTGCTGTATGGGCTCTGCAGTGCACAGAGTCTGCATTGCAGTCCCAAACTGCAACCAGCACCAGCCCTGCCCTGCCCTGGCAGCACTGCCCCACCCTGGGGAGCCTGTGCCCCAGAGGGCACCCAGCTGGGCTGTGCCAGGGCCCAGGACAGCAGCACAGGAACAGCATCCCTGGAATGGCATCGGAGACAGAAGCTGGGAATGGCTGCTCAGTCAAGCTACAAGAAATGAGAGAGGGGAAAAAACTGATCTGCTCTGTCTTGTCATTTTCAAAACAAATTCAGTACAAAACAGCAAATATACTTCAGTCCCCTTCAAGCACCTGCTGGAAGGGAAGTCAAGGAGCAGAGGGAAGCAAGCAGGGAGCTGTGCACTGCTCTGGGTGCCTGTGAGTCTGTGCAGAGCCTGAGCCACCACCTCACCTCTGCTGAGCCACTCAGAGGAGAGGGAAGCAAAGCAACCATGGGACAGGCCAGCACACCTGGAGAGATGTCAGTGCCTGCTCAGCCCTGACTCACTGAGTCACCCCAGAAGGACACTTGTGCTTTGTTCATCTCTCTGTGCACTCCTGCCTGTGCCACGGAGTGAATGAGTATAAATTATAAATTTGAGGGCTTGGGCTGTCTCTCCCCAGCACCTGTCCAGCGTCATCCCAGCGCTCAATGAGGCTCTGCTCTGCTCTAAGTGAAGCCCTCACAAATGGTAACACCACAAGGATGAAGCCTGAGATTTGTGAAGCATGCCCCAGTGCTCTCTCTCCCTGTGAGTGAGGGCTGCTTGGAGCAGGGAAGGGCTCAGCTCTGTCATGAATTAGTGCTGTGACAGCTCGCTGCAATCGAGCCATGACTTGCATGGCTGCTTCCCCTTCACATTCCCAGGAGCATGCCCTGCATTAGATCATGCTCTGCAGCAGGCTCTGCTCCAAAGCACAACACAAAGTATGGGGATGAAGATGAAATTGCCCTGACCAGCTTTCCTTGTCCTGAAAATATGCTCCTGACATGTGGAGAGATGCAGGGAGCCTTCTCTCTGCTTTGGAGAGGACGGAGACAGGAGAGATACAGCTGATTTTCAAGCTACTTGCAAGGTTGTGGCTTCACCCACATTATTCCTGACAACTCACCCTGCACACCCTGGAATTCCCCCTGGGAGCAGCACAGGGTCCTGGGCTTGTGGGGATCTTGCTTTTCACCAGACCTTTGTCTGCAGATTGCTCTTCCTTCCTTTTTCCCTTAGCACAGTGTTAGAGAATACAGAAAGCAAGAGGGCTCTAACACATGCCTACGCTTATCTCTTCATTCAAGAGATAAGCACAGAGAAGCAGCAGATGGCAAACAGATGCCACAGGTTCTGCAAATCAGCTGTCTCCAGCCCTTTCCTCAGAGCTGTTCCTGGACCTTTGGGGGCTCTGAGAGGGCAAGCCCTTGCTGTCTGGCTGACTGCTCTGCTCACCAGCTCCACAATTCCTGCAAGGGGCCCACCTGTGCCCACCCTCCTGCAGCATCTCCACAGATCACCATGGATGCAGATCCCACAGCCCACAGCCCACAACCCGCTCCAACAAAGCATCAGGCCCTGACAGGAGGGGCAGGAAGGAGAAGGGGCATTCAAGGCAAGCAGCTGTGGGAGAGCAGAGCTGGCAGGCAGGGCTGTCTCACCTCCTCCCACTGGTGGATGTAGCGGATGAGGCGGGAGAGGCGCAGCAGGCGCAGCAGGCTCAGGATCTTGGTGAAGCGCACGATGCGCAGCGCCCGCGCCGTCTTGTACACCTCGGAGTCGATGCGCGTCTCCACGATCAGGAAGATGTAGTCCACGGGGATGGAGGAGATAAAATCCACCACAAACCAGCTCTTCAGGTACTTCATCTTGATCCTCTGCGGGTCCAGGATGATCTCGGTGTTGTCCTCCACCACGATGCCTGTCCGGAAGTTGAGGACAAGGTCGATGAGGAAGAACGTGTCCGAAACCACGTTGAAGACAATCCACGGGGTGGTGTTTTCATCCTTGAAGAAAGTGATGCCCACAGGGATGATGATCAGGTTCCCTACCATCAGCAGCAGCATGGTGAGATCCCAGTAAAACCTGGACAGCAAGACAGAGACATGTGAGGTCAGGCCCAGAGCAGGAGGTGGGGGAGCCCGGGTCAGCTGCACTGATGAACTCATCCATCTCTGCTGCCAGTCATCCCCTGGGCTCTGCTGCTGCACCTGAGCACGCTGCACAAGCTGCTAATTGACTAATTAATATCAGAGGAACACTCCTGCTCTGCCTTCCAGGGCTCACAAAGTAGCTGAGCCAGGGCTGGGCATGCCTGCTTGAACACCTTCCTGGGACCTGGGAGCTGCCCGGGGAGAGACTGAGAAACCTGTGGCTACTGCAGGGACCGCTGGGTAAGGAGAGAAGGACTGAGGAGGCCTCAGAGCCTGTGTGTCAATAAAGCCGTGTGGGGTTAAACCACCAGGCTGTGCTCCTGCTGGCTGATCCTGCTTTGGAAGCAGCCAGCACTGACAGCTCTGGGATCAGGATGGCACTGGAGCCTGTGCTCTCATCTCCAGCCTTCAGTTCAGATTCCTGCCGAGCTGGACTCCAGGAGTTCAGCCCACGCTCTACAGGCTCCTATGTTGTACAGAAACAATCAATAAATCCTGGAGTCACATGCCTGCAGATGCCTATTCCATTTCTAAGGACAGTAACACCAGCATTTAGCTCCTGTTCCATGAGGCACAGTCCCCAGGAAGCTTATCTTCACTGCACTGGTAGCTCAGTGTTATCCAGTGGCCCTTACTGTACCACTCAGTCTGAGCAGAACCCCTAATTTATACCAATGGGATTTTTTAAAGATTTCCCACAGATGAGACAATGTGGTCCCAACTCCCCCAGAGTGAGGACTAAAACCCTTCCCAGTGTCAGAGCTTGCTGAGGAGCCTCTCTGCCCAGCACAGTGGTGCTCCAGTGGTCTCCTCATGTGTCACACGTAGATGCTGCTGCACTGCGGGCTCACACTGCCAAGATTCCAGCACCCCCCATTGTGCACTATGGGTCAGCTACTCTAATATCATTAGTTATTAATACAATATTAGTTACAGCTACTCTAATATCACTAGCTATTAATACAATAATCACCTCTTTGTCACAGGAGATGAGCAATCACCTCAACAGCAGTGAGAGCATCAGTGTGACCCTGCACTGACACTGATTTATCAGAGGGAAGTGCTGGGCTGCTGAAGGATGTGCACATGCTGCTCCTCTGCCTAACCCTCTACAGCCAAAATCCCTGAGATGTTTCAGGAGAGCTGGACTTGCTTTAAAGCCCCTCAAGCTCTACCTTGGTCAGTGGCTGTTTGGCTGGAACCTGGACCAGGCTGAGCTGCTGCAGAACAGGATTTTCAGAGCAAGGCAACTACATGGTTTGTTAAACTCTCAGCAGGGAAACCAAAAGGGCAGAATATACCTTAAAAGCCTTCTTTGTCTAGAGCCTCTCTCCCTGGTAAGAACACTTTAAAGCACCTAAAAGCATCTTTAAGATTCCAGCCCTTGCCCATGTACAGGCAGGGTCAGCAGCCAGCAGCACCCCAGCAATTCTCACAATCATTCAGCAGAGGCTGATGGGAACTGATTTTAGAATAAGCAAAGTTATTCACTGACGAGCTTTCTAAAAATGACCTCAGCTCTCTCCTCTCAAGGTGCCAGCAATCTCCCCCTCAGTCTGCAGGTCCAGGGCTGCTGGCAGCACTCAGCAGTGGGATTTGTCCATCTGCCTCCAGGAGCAAGGCTGTGGCACCCAGCAATATGCATTAATATAAATCCGTGTTGTGAGCTTCCTTAATAAGGGCCTGAGATGATGCTGCAGCTTTCCCAGGCAATTAATCTGGATAATCACA
This sequence comes from Emberiza elegans, assembly GCA_024865655.1. Taxonomy (NCBI): domain Eukaryota; kingdom Metazoa; phylum Chordata; class Aves; order Passeriformes; family Fringillidae; genus Emberiza; species Emberiza elegans. The sequence continues at coordinate 3,013,075 of JALJVW010002397.1, forward strand.
CAATAGCAGGAAGTCTGGAAGCAGTGTGTGCATTATTACTGAAAATAAATAACCTCCCAGCCATCCTTCATTTCCCTTAGGGAATACACAAGGAGATAGGCCCAAAGAAAATGAGTTTTCCCAAGTTTCAAATTAATGGCATGAGCCTGGCATGGCCAGGTTTGCAATGCTGGGAAGGTAAGTGCCTTTCTTCTGAGATCTTTGCATTTTTGTGCCTCTTTTTTAGGCTGGGTGGTGATTTCTAGACTTGGGGACATGGCAAGCAGTGGCAGGATGGCTCCCAGCTCAAGGAAGATGTTTTGCACACACACAGGGCCAGTGAAATGCTTTCCCCTGACTGCAGCACCCCCGCTAGCCCAGCCTCTCCCTGTCCAGTGTGCTCAGCTGTCCTGCATCCTCACCTGCAGCAGTTCCTGAGCTCCCAGGGTGTGCAGTGTGGGCAGGGGACACTCCTGAGCCCCACTGCCACGTGTCCCTTACAGCACAGCTCTCCTCAGGGCTGCACTGCTGACTCCACATTATCGTCATAGCCCCTCAGCTCTGACCTTTAAAGCCACCACGTAAAACCAGGGAAGGAAAACTTCTGTATGCAGTGATGCCTCTAATAAAGGTGTCAGACAGAAGACAACCTTGGGGCTCTATGAAGGAGGCAGAAAAAGCTGGAACACACCAAGAATTTGGCCTGCACACCAACTCCAGCACGTGCCTTTCCAACATGAACTGCCTGGCAGTTAAAATACCCTTGTTAAGATTTGCAGAGCTTCTGCACATTTCCATTTCACCCACATAGGAAGCAGGATCTGCTCAGGGTGGCATCAGTGCATTTAGACTTAATTAGACTCTCTGGGCCTGCAACACCTCAGAGGTCTGATACCATCCAAGTGTCACTTTGCATTTGCTCCCAGGAACATCTTTCCCCTCCCTGTAAATTACTGGCCACAATGACTAGCAGTGCATGTGATGTATGTAAGGGCAAGCACCAGCTATTAATAACCCATGTTTTCTGGATTTCTGTTGTTCCTTTCACCCAGGGATTCCACGGAGCTGACAGTGATGAAATTGGCTCCGCTGCACCCAGGAGAGGCAGAGTTATTATCCCTGCCTTGCACACAGAGGAGCCACATGGCAAAGTGAGGAGCGTGGGGTTTGTCCATGGAAGGCTGAGGCTAAGCAAGGCTTAGGACCTGAATCTGATTTTTGAGCCTAAGCAGATGTGAAGCCATTGGTATGGCTTGCAAAAGAGCCTAACACAGATGCATCTCTGGGATGTCTGATATCCTGTCTTCTTCTCACTTCTCTTCCTGTTTCCAAAAGCCTACATAAAAAATTAATAAATATGAATGTATTGTTTTATTACAGTTGACTCAGTGCAACTGAGCAGCTCAGAGCACAGGGAACAGGCAGCACTATATAAACCAGATGTCTTGTTCAAACACCCTTGGTTTTTATACTCCATCCTACTCTCTGCACACTCCTTGGATCTGAAAATCACATTTTAACATGCACCACTACCTCAGATCTCTTAATTCCCAATACATTATTTAAACAGAATGTATCTAAGAATTATTGTGGCACAGACACTTCAGGAATATGTGCTCCTTAAGCACTGCTGTGTCACCCAGCTGATGTGACAGCCTGTACCCTCTGTAGGTATTGGTTTGTGGGTTTGGAATGCTGGACCATCTTTCTGCTCTGCCTAGAGCACACTGTGACAGCAAGCTGGAAATATTGCTTTTGGAAGTCATTCTTTACAATTCAATGAAATTTCCTTTTTCATTCCATGGTGCAGTGTGGGCAATGCTAGAGCATGAGCTCAGGAAGTGAGGAACTGGAGAGCAAGCAGTGAATCCCAGAGCTGAGAGACTCAGCAGCATCACTGGGTCACAACAGCACTGAAACGCTGTGCATTTGTGGCTTCTGAACTTCTGTTCTGGCTCCACAGTGCTTGCACAGTCCAGAGAAAATGAACTTGAGTGGCCTCATCTCTAAATTAATAAAGCTTTTGGGGGGTTTCAGCTCCTGCTGAAGGGCAGCCAGCTCTGGGCTGAAGCACAAACAACAATGCACCCACCTGGCAGTGCCAGGGGCCAGGAGATTCTCCCCAGCAGTGGAACTGAGCTCCCGGCCCGTGGCCAGCCCTGCTGACCTCCCAAGAACAGCTCTCTAATGAGCACAGCTTGTTCAAAGCGAGCCCAAAGCCAAGCCCAGCTCTGTCCCAAGGCTCGGTGCTGACTCCAGAAGCAGAGTGCCACCTACTGAGTCCCACCCGGAATCTCCATCCCCTGCTGGTGAGGAGCAAGTGCTCCTAAATCCCTTCTGAGCTGCTGGAAACCTTCTCTCGGGGGTGGCAGCTGCCTTTCCTGGCTCTGGAATGCGCGCTGGATCAGGGGCCTGGGCAGGAAAGCACTCCTTGGATCTGAAAATCACATTTTAACATGCACCACTACCTCAGATCTCTTAATTCCCAATACATTATTTAAACAGAATGTATCTAAGAATTATTGTGGCACAGACACTTCAGGAATATGTGCTCCTTAAGCACTGCTGTGTCACCCAGCTGATGTGACAGCCTGTACCCTCTGTAGGTATTGGTTTGTGGGTTTGGAATGCTGGACTATCTTTCTGCTCTGCCTAGAGCACACTGTGACAGCAAGCTGGAAATATTGCTTTTGGAAGTCATTCTTTACAATTCAATGAAATTTCCTTTTTCATTCCATGGTGCAGCGTGGGCAATGCTAGAGCATGAGCTCAGGAAGTGAGGAACTGGAGAGCAAGCAGCGAATCCCAGAGCTGAGAGACTCAGCAGCATCACTGGGTCACAACAGCACTGAAACCCTGTGCATTTGTGGCTTCTGAACTTCTGTTCTGGCTCCACAGTGCTTGCACAGTCCAGAGAAAATGAACTTGAGTGGCCTCATCTCTAAATTAATAAAGCTTTTGGGGGTTTCAGCTCCTGCTGAAGGGCAGCCAGCTCTGGGCTGAAGCACAAACAACAATGCACCCACCTGGCAGCGCCAGGGGCCAGGAGATTCTCCCCAGCAGTGGAACTGAGCTCCCGGCCCGTGGCCAGCCCTGCTGACCTCCCAAGAACAGCTCTCTAATGAGCACAGCTTGTTCAAAGCGAGCCCAAAGCCAAGCCCAGCTCTGTCCCAAGGCTCGGTGCTGACTCCAGAAGCAGAGTGCCACCTACTGAGTCCCACCCGGAATCTCCATCCCCTGCTGGTGGGGAGCAAGTGCTCCTAAATCCCTTCTGAGCTGCTGGAAACCTTCTCTCCGGGGTGGCAGCTGCCTTTCCTGGCTCTGGAATGCGCGCTGGATCAGGGGGCCTGGCAGGAAAGAGGTCGTGCTGCAGCTCCCAGGAGGGCTCTGGGGCTGGAAACAGAAATCACCTTTGGGAAGAGCTTTAGGGTGTGGTGATTAATTGTTGTGGTGTTGTTGGTTTTAGGACGAGGTGAAAGATGAGACTTGATTCTAAGTTCTCAGAAGGTTGATTTATTATATTGTATTAAAAGAAAATGATATACTAAAACTATACTAAAGAAAGAGAAAGGACATATTAGAAGGCTGGGCAAGAATGATAATAAAAAACATGTGACTGACCGAAGTCCCAACACAGTTGGACTGGGATTGGTCCTTAATTAATAACAATTCACATGCTGGGTAAACAATTCTCCAAATCACATTCCAGAGGAGCAAAACAGGGAGAAGCTGAAGCTTCCCAGCTTTCCAGGAGAAGAAATCCTGGCAAAGGAATTTTTCAGAAAATATGTCAGTGACATTAGGGGAGGTCAGGGTGCCTGGAGCCACAGTGGGAGCAAAGCTGACCCCAGGAACAGCCATTCAGAGACAGGTGAGCAGAGAGAGCAAGAGAAAAAGCACGAGGAGATCCCTCGCTGCCTCTGGAAGCATCACTTCTGCCAGATAGGAGCAGGCTGCTTCTGCTGGAGAGTTACAGACTTTGCTCTGCCCTAGAGATAAAGGGAGGAACAGGGTGATTCACTGCTCCTGAACACACTAAAGGACATTTAACCAGCTCTGAGTCCAGCAATTCCCTTGTGGGAGGAATTAATTTATTTATAGAGAGTTTACTCAAAGACCTGTGCACTTGGAAACTTCTTTGCCATGAATACTCACCAGAAAAAGAGTCAAACGAGTTACAAAAATATTCTGAGTGCTGTGTAATGGGAAAGGACCCAGCTAAAGGAAAAGACAAACAGTTTTAATTCCTTCTGACCGCTCTATGCAAATACTCTGCCATCCTGACTAAAGCCCCTGGGAGCACTGCTAATTAACCATGCATTCTGACAGCACAGGAGAGAGAGCCTGCTGCGTCCCAGCCTCCTCCAGACTTCCCTGCATGCCTGCTTCTCCTGCATGCCTGCATCTCCTGGATGTGTGCTTCTCCTGGATGTGTGCTTCTCCTGGACCTCTGCATCTCCTGGATGCCTCCATCTCCTGGATCCCTGCATCTCCTGGGTGCCTACATCTCCTGAATCTCTTCGTCTCCTAAATCTCTGCATCTCCTGGATGCCTGCATCTCCTGGATGCCTCCATCTCCTGGATCTCTGCATCTCTTGAATCTCTTCATCTCCTGGACCTCTGCATCTCCTGGATGCCTCCATCTCCTGGATCTCTGCATCTCCTGCAGCCCCACTGGCTCCTGGCTGCTCCTGGACTCAGGGGCACCAAACCCAGGGCACTGCCAGGCATGGAAAAGCTGGCTGGGAAAGGGCAGCACCCACAGCACCTCCCCAGGGATGTGCCAGCACCTCCCAGGTGCCAGCAGGAGCTGGCAGGGAATGTCCCTTCCTGGGTCACCAAGGGGCTCAGCTGGCTGCAGGCTCAGAAAGGGGATGGGATGGGATGGGATGGGATGGGATGGGATGGGATGGGATGGGATGGGATGGGATGGGATGGGATGGGATGGGATGGGATGGGATGGGATGGGATGGGATGGGATGGGATGGGATGGGATGGGATGGGATGGGATGGGACAGGACTCCCATGGAGCTCAGTCCCTGCCAGGAGCACAAGGCCTGTGACAGTGATGGGTGGGAATGGTGACACCAGCACGTGGCTGATGGGGAGGGATCCCAGCACAAACCAGGTGTGGGCCTGGCAGCACTCTGCATCTGGATTCCTTAAAGCTCCTGTGCTGTCCCTGACAGAACTGCCATCGAATTCAGCTGGCAGTTTCACCCCAGGCAAGACATTCTCCAAGGTCTGCGCTTAGCCTTTGACTTAGATTATCTTCAATCTACATAATTGCTCACCTAATCTCCTCTGAGCAGTGCCCAATTCCAAACCATGTTTCAAGTTTTGAACATATGCTCATATTATTACCTTAAAATATAATTACATGGATTTTGGTAAGTGGAAAATTAAGGAAGCTATTGCTTATGTAATACTTGGAGATGGCATTTGCAGTCCAAGCAAGGAAGTATTTTCATTGCTTCTCTATCATTAATTTTTAAATCTAACACTACATTATTAAACAATAATCAACACTCTCATTTTTCAAAGTAATGTCCAAACATTAATTAAATCCCAGCAGATATAATTAGGAAGGTATTATCATCCTATATTACAGATAGGCTATGAGATACCAAAGATTAAAGAAACTCATTCAGAGGTAGAAGCACCACCCAGCAAATGTGGTTGTCTAGACTCAGGAGAGGTTTCCAGCCATGTTATAATCTATAATTTGATCAGTAGCAGCAAAGGGGAAATTTCTTCTCTTTTCTACTGTAAAAATATAAATATACACATTACTTAGAGGTATTTTTATTCCAGCAGTAATAGCTGACAATTTGCAAACACCACGTTTGAGGCACTGATGGATTTAAGCAATTATCAGTGGGTACATTGTGAGTGCTGCCCTTTCTCTAACTCACAAAACACAGGGCACTCTGTCAGCCTGAGCTGCTGCCTCTGCTCTGCACCCACTGCTGCCAGGCTGCCTGCAGGATGCAGAGCTGCTGACATCTGGGGGACCTGGGTGCAGAGGTGGCTCTGTGTGAGCCTCAGCAAACCCTGGAAGGCCAAGGGCTGGTGCTGGGCAAGCCCTGGGATCAGTCCAGGCTGGGGATGAAGGGATTGAGAGCAGCCCTGGGCCAAAGGGAGTGGGAGCTGGAAATGACCCAGCCCTGAATCCCCCCTGCCCTGGGCTGATCCCCCTCTGCCCCCTCAGGTGAGCCCCACCTGCAGAGCTGCCTCAGCCCTGGGCTCCCAGCACAGGGAGGACACGGAGCTGCTGGAGAGAGCCCACAGGAGGGCACAGAGACGTCCTCAGGGGTGGAGCCCCTCTGCTCTGGAGCCAGGCTGGGAGAGCTGGGGGGGCTCACCTGGAGAGGAGCAGCTCCAGGGAAACCTCAGAGCCCTGCCAGGGCCTGAAGGGGCTCCAGGAGAGCTGGAGAGGGACTGGGGACAAGGGATGGAGGGACAGGACACAAGGAATGGCTCCCACTGCCAGAGGGCAGGGATGGATGGGATATTGGGAAGGAATTTCTGGCTGTGAGGGTGGGCAGGCCCTGGCACAGGGTGCCCAGAGCAGCTGTGGCTGCCCCTGGATCCCTGGCAGTGCCCAAGGCCAGGCTGGACACTGGGGCTTGGAGCAGCCTGGGGCAGTGGAAGGTGTCCCTGCCCGTGGCAGGGGTGGCACTGGATGAGCTTTAAGGTCCCTTCCAGCCCAAGCTGTCCTATGGATCCACGTGACAGCAAATTTTGCTGGAGAATTCTGAAGAACTGAGGTCCAGGAAAGCAGAGCTGATGTCAAAGACAGTCCACCAAGCAGTGGGTTTGCCTGAACGAGGGAACAGCTCAGTGCTCAGGGTGCTTCATTAACTATTCCCTCAGCAGAGATGGCAACACCTTCCCATTGTGGGGGCTCTGCAGGGAGGGAGAGCAGCCACATGTGGGACACTGAGCAGTGCCCAGGGAGCTGCCAGAGGAGCCCCCAGAGGCTGCTGCTGACTGTCCTTCACACAAACTCCAATCACTGAGACACGAACACTTCCCTGGCCTCCATCTCAGTTTGAAAGAGGCTTTATGAATCAGCCAAGACAGACAGTCCTGACCTTCAGCGACTTTGCTGGAACACCTTCCTTGTGTTTGCTGCTTTCCTGCCTCAGAAAACCCCTCACTTTGCATTATCTTTGTCCTCAAGTGCACCAGTCACCAACCACACCCACATGAAGTGGCGTTCCAGCATGTGAAAAGCCAGTGGAAGGGATGCTGCCACCCCTGCTCAGAAGTGTGCTCAAGTGGGCAGTGAGGCTGGGATTGAAGTGCCATGGCCAGGACAGCAGCTCCCCAGCTGTGAGGGGGATCCTCTGAGGGTGAGTGCACTCACATCCTAAGCTCAGTTTCAAGGATTCAGCACACCACATTTGCAGAAAGGCTCCTGGAGGCTGGAGTGCTGCTGCCTGCCTTGCATCTGTCCTGGGATAATGAGGCTCCATCCAATCAGTGAGGTCCTAACCCTGCAAGGGGCTCCACAGCACCTGGATAAGCATTTCCCTGGATTTATCTTCGATTTGATGAAGACCTGCTCCCAGTCCTGGCTCTACAGAGAAACTGGAGCAGCCAGAGCCAAGGGGCTCCTGCACTTTCATTCCCAGTCACTGTGAACCACACCCATGGCACAAAGTCCCCATGGATTTGGCCCCACAGAACCAATGCCCACTGTCCTCAGCTCCTGCTGCCTTCCTGCCTGCAGCTACCAGCTAACAAATTAAAGCCTATCTTAAATCTATACTTAGAAGCCAATCTTCCCAGAAAAGTAAAAATAAACAAGATTTCATTTCTCTCCCAGAACCAGAGATAGCCACAAGAGACTCGGTTTGTTCCGGCTCTAAATTTGGAGCACGGAGGCCAATAGAGCACACATCCCATTTCTGACTAAAGCAGCATTATTAATATTTTCTCACTTGCTTGGACACAGCTATTAATATCTCATGGAGAATTCCCCTGCAACAAGCTGCAGAAGCAGTGAAATTTCTATGGTACTACTCCTAGGAAAGCTCATCCCCTCTCTGTGTGAAGGCCCAAAGGAGCAGCATTTACACACTGAACCCAGACAATTTATTGTTGTTCTCACAGCACCACCGAGGTGAGCACGGATATAAATTGTCCTGCAGTGGGAATTCACTGCAGCAGGGGCTGGAGACACCATCTGAGGATGGAATGGTGCAGATTCATTGGGAGGTTTACAGGATTCCTTGGGAAGGGAAGCAGGGCAGTGCAGCCACCATCAGCCCCATGTCTGGAGGACTCCTGTCCCCACGGAAGCTCAGACAATTTTGGGTCCCACCATGGCCCAAAGCAGGTCTCACTCCATGGCTGGCTCACTGTCAGAACCCAGGACACCCCTCTGGCTGTCCTGGATGGCTCGAGCCCCTGCCAGGGGGCTCAGAGACCCTGGCACACAACCCAAGGCACCTGTGCCTTTGATTATGACCCATGGAGCAAATTACCACCTATATATGAAGAATTACAAGTCAAGAGAGTTTAAGTAGAATAATAGTTTGTCACTGGGTGAGAAGTAAATTTTTGGGGTTTTAGAATGGGGGCTTGGGGTCCCAAGATGGAGGAATTTGGGCGTGCCCTGCCCTTCTTCTTTCTTCTTCCTAGCCTCCATGTTCTGGGTGATGCTGGCACTTTTGGATTGGTTTAAGGTAGAAGCTCACTGTCTAACGTAGGTGATAGGTATTGGGAAGTTATGGTCAATAATGTACACGTAGTTTTTAGTATAAAAGACAACACTGCCTCTGAGGGTGGTCAGTGTGCCTCTGTCTGACCTGCTGAATGGACCTCAGCAGGCCAGGAAAAGAATTTTATAGAGAAGAAACAATAAACAACCTTGAGAACTCCAGCTGAGGAATCCTGACTCCTTCTTCGACTGCTGGGCTGGGAAAACAGACTTGTACATACCTTGGGGTCACTCTGAGCAGCAGAAATCCTGAGAGCTCACCAAACCCCACCAGAAGGAAGGAGCCTCCCACCCCTCACCCTCCATGGGCAGAGAACCCAGCACCATTCTGTTTGCAGCACTGAGCCAAAGCTGCAGGGCCAGCACAGAGCAGAGTTCACCTCTCTTTGTGCCCCACCCCACTGCACTCACAAACATTTGTGGATTCCCCTGTCCCTGCCCACCTGCAGCTGAATCCCAGGGGTCTCCAAGGTGTTGGATGTGCATTGATTGCAGAGTTCCCAGAATAAATTATGCATCAGCTGCCACCCCAGGGCCTGGCAATTCTGCATTGTTTGATCTCCTGAAATCTCCTGCTTGTATGAATATGGAAAAGTTCCTCTTTGTTTGCTGCCCATTGATCCACACATTGACCCTTCTCCTGTGTGCATTTCTCTCTGATGATTTAATAAGGAAAAAGACCAATACAGTGAGGAAGGGAAGGAAGCCCCTTCAGGGGGACCTATTGCCATGGAAACATGCCATATGTTGCTGGTGTAGAGAAGGGATGGATCAATAAGGGCTGCAGCCTCCAAGCCATCAGGAACATGCTGTGGAATGTGAAGGATTAAAGCCTAAAGACACGCATAAGTTGTGACATGATGAAGTTCAGGCCCTGGCCCATGTCCACCATCCATGAGTCAAACCCCAGGCAGGGAGGATCTGCACCAGGGAGCTCTGAGCTGTCTCAGAGAGCAGCAGGGATGGGGAGGGCTTGGTTTGTACACAGGGACAGGAAGGAAAATGATTGTCTAAAGATGTTGTAGATGTGTCTGATATATATGATATATATGATATGTATGATATATATGATATATATGATATCTATCATATCATCACAGAATCAGAGTGGTTTGGCTGAAGGATCATTACAGCCCACCCAGTGCCACCCCCTGCCATGGGCAGGGACACTTTCCACCATCCCAGGGTCCTCCAAGCTGGCCTTGGGCACTGCCAGGGATGCAGGGGCAGCCACAGCTGCTATGGGCATCGTGTGCCAGGGCCTGCCCACCCTCCCAATATCCCATCTAAGCCTGTCCTGTCCCTCCATCCCTTGTCCAAAGTCTGTCTCCATCTCTCTTGTCAGCTCCTTCAGGCCCTGCAAGGCCACAGTGAGGTCACCCCAAGCTCCTCCTCTCCAGGTGAACAACCCCAGCTCTCCCAGCAGAGCTGCTCCATCTCTCTGCTCATCCTGGTGCCTCCTCTGGGCTCCTCCAGCAGCTCCAGGTCCCTCCTGTGCTGGTCCCAGGGCTGGGGCAGCTCTGCAGGTGGGGCCTCACCTGAGAGGGGCAGAGGGGCACAATCCCCCCCTGCCCTGCTGGGGCTCAGCCCAGGGCAGGGGGCTCTGGGGATGTCTCAGTTCAGAGCTGCTCCAAGAGTGGCACAGGACACACGTCACCGACACCAGGGACCTTCCACACTCATCTCCTTGGGAGTCACAGGGATGACAGGCTGGCTTCTAAACTATTTTGTGTTGACATGTCTGTCTTGACATAATTTGGGTTTATGTGAGCTGAGGATGTCACTCTCACCACTAGGAAGCCAAATTTACTAAAATTAAACACCAAAATAAGGCAGAGAAATGACATGAGTCACACAACTAGGTAAGAATCACAGTTTGGGGAGTGGGGGGTGTGGAGGGGACACTGCAGTGCTTTCTGCCTTGCACTGACATATTTATGCCCTGATACTCTGCAGTTGTCCCCAAGGAAGTGACAAACCCTGCTAAGTCATCTGCCAGCTGAGAACAAGACTTCCCACCACCCAAGATGCTAAAACTGTTCCTCCTGGGCATTGCTGTGCTCCTGAGGGCTGGGACTCACAGGGCCCCCACAGGAAACTGGGGTCCCTTAATGGCTTCCCACTGCAGGGATGGATGGGATACTGGGAAGGATTTGTTCCCTGGGAGGGTGGGAAGGCCCTGGCACAGGTGCCCAGAGCAGCTGGGGCTGCCTCTGGATCCCTGGCAGTGCCCAAGACCAGGCTGGACAGGGCTTGGGCAGCCTGGGACAGTGGCCCTGCCCTGGGGTGGAATGGGATGAGCTTTAGGGGCCGTTCCAATCCAAACCATTCTGGGATTCTGTGATCATTCCTACATCCAGGCTCTCCTCAAGACTCCAGAGCCCAGGTTTGGGATACCTGCCATAACCTTTGAAGCACTGCAGCACCAGGACAACCATCCCCACAAGAAACTCACCCAGGTGCCACATGTGTGTGTGTGCCCAGCTGGGCCCTGGGCCAGTCACATCAGCCACCCCACAAGGAAAGCCCAGAAAGCACCAGGAGAGCTCCCAGTGCCTGAGGATGGATCAAACCTGAAGCTGCTGTTCAGCTGCATGATTTACTCAGCTCTGCTCCCAGGCACATGTGCTCTCTCAGCCTCTCTCCAACTTGCACAGCTCCCAGGATTTATGTCTGAGACAGGCAACAGCATCTGCCAGACCTCAGCACCGTGCACACATTCCTGCTGGGTGAGCTCTGGGCATGCCAGATGGGGCAGGGACAAAACTCAGACCTCTGTCCTGGCTGATGGCAGCACAGGAATGCCCTAAGCTGCCGGAAAAGGTGACAGAAAGCAGTCTGGGGTTTCCAGTGGTCTGCTGGAATGATCATATTCAAAGCTGCCTCATTGTAAAGGCTCCAAACTTCCTAAAGCACACGTTCAGTGAGGACAGGGAAGCCAGAGTGACAGAAGGTGCTGGCTCCTGTCACCCCTGGCAAGGGCAGCTCCCCTCAGCCCCGAGGGTTGCACAGCACAGCTGAAGAACTCCTGCAGGAGAGGGGTCACTCCTGGGCAAACCCCTTCTTTCCCAGTGTGGCTTTGGGGTTAAACACACTCTGGCCAACAGGGATGGCCAGGTTTTAATGTGGATTTTCTGCCCCAGTGAATATGGCTGAAGTCCTGGAGGCAGTGCCAAAGGTGCAATGTTTGAGGAGCATGGATTGGGATGGATGGAACACATACTAGGCTGTGTTTCAGACCTTCAGCTCCTCATCATCCACATCACTTTCTGGGAATTCTCCCTGGTTTAGGATTTCCCATCCTTTAGCCCTGGTGGGAAATGTCCCTGCTGGCACCACTGCTCCAGACAAGGTTCACACCCAGTGGTGCCACAGCCTCTTGCCGTGGGGAAGGAGTGGGGTGGAAGGAGTGCTGTGCCTGAAAAGGTAACAAGGCACTGCCTGTGTGTACTTCAGCTTCCAAAGCACAAAATGCTTCTCCTGCCCAGCTCTCCTGCTGCTCACATCACACTCTTGTTTGTAATGAGTTATTCAGGCTGCAACGGAGCACAATGAATCCTCAAAAAGACTAATGCTGCTGGGATCTTGGGGCTATTCAGGTAGCCCAGACCCCAGACAAGAGATGAATCACCTTCTAAAAATGCAGCAGTTAAGAAAAAAAAAAAAGTCCAATTGCTTCTGATTATTTTCAGTCTCAGAAGAAACATACTGTACTGAGGCTGTGCTTACCTAAGGCATCCACGTGAATCCACTATCCCTCCCCCTGGAATGGCTGCTGAATTAATTACTGCCTTACTGAGCACTGAGGAGCTCCCCAGAGACTGACTCCCTTTTGACCTCAAAGCTTTTTAGGACAGGTGCCTGAGTCTCCCCACCAGCATCTGCCAGCTGGGAAACTGAGGCACAGAGGGGTGGAGATTGCAGAGAGCCTCACTCCCTGAACAGAAGGGAGAGGAGAGAGCAGGAATTCTGCCATCCACTCCACAGTGTGAAGGGCACTCAGCTCTGAGCTTCACATCCCCCAGAGCCCCTTCAGGTCCTGAGGAACTGGGCCTGTCCCTCCTAATGCTCCTGGGCTGGGCTGAGTGGAATGAGGAAACCCAGCAGGAACCGAGGGGGCAGGAGCAGGGCTTGGTGCACACCCTGGGACAGCAGAATGAACAACTCAGGCAGTGGATGTGTGAAAGACATCCTGCCCAGAAAGGACATCACACACCTGCCCACAGAGGATGCCCTGAATCACAATTAGACACAAAATAAAGAATTCAGTGGCCACATTCAGGATATTTAAGGCCTTTCCCCTCCTGTCAGACTGGTAGGAGGAAATTGGGCATCTCCCTGCCTGTGTGGCATGGAAAGTGCCACACACACTCCTGGGAAGGAGCACGGAGTGTGTGTGGGGATCAGGCACTTCCACCCAGCACCTCCCTGCCCTCTGCCAACACCTGGGATGCTGCTGCATCTCTCCTGCTCTTTCCAGGACACCGCAAACTTTCTGGCTTGTGGTGTGCTGGGGATCCCCAGGGGGTTCTCCTTTATCAAAACTGGCAGGGTCTGTGACCCACACAGTCCTCTCCAGCCATGTGCTCCCATCAAGAGACCCCCAGAGCAAGCTGGAGCTGCAGCCTCTTCTCTCACCAGGACAAGGGGGGTTCTGTAAACTTGCTGTGACCCTGCTGTGCACAGAGTGCCAGGGACAGGCAGGCAAACAGTGATGGGCACCATGAAAAATGCTCAGATAAATCGTTTCCGCTATGGGCTGGACTTGCCCTGCTCTATTGGAACAAAGCCATTGAGCCCTGGGGGAGCAAGTGCCAACCCTAAATCATTTCTTTGATTAATTGTTCTTGGGAAGGAAGAATTCATTAAGCATTCTGCTCAGCAATTAGAAATAAATATATTTTTAGAATGAACAACCTGCCAGAAACAAGTTGTTTCAGAAATATATTCAGCTTGATGCATTTTCCATCAATACAGAAGGAGGAGGCTCCAGCCTGCCAGAGGGACAGGCTGGGAAAGGGACACTGCAGGGACAGGCAGGACAGCTCCTTGTGATGATGTCTGCAGCACTCAGGTTCAGTCTGCATGAGAGGAAATAAAGGAGTTTTTTCTCTATACTCCTATTCCAGCCATAAGGTGGGAATAGATCTCCCTGCTATTTCACAGGAATATGACAAAGCTATTCCTACACGCAGCTGGGGCAGAGCAGATGTGAGAGCCATGAACACCCAATAAATAACAACAGCCCCCTTGTATTTCCACTTTGGCATCAGGCTCAGACAAGGGCAATGTGAAATAACAACCTCTGTAAGGAGTTTGGGACACAAAATTGCCACAGCCCTTAGAAGTGAGACATGCTGACACAGTGAATGGTTACCACAGGGACAGCAGGACAGGAGCTGCTCCAAGGCAGTGACAGCCAAACCCTTCCCTGGCCACTGAAAGTACCACTAAATGTGGTGGAAGGGTTTATTTTCAATTTTAAATCCATACTTCAAAGCAGGAACTCAGCACAGGCTCTGTTCATGCCTGAGCCCAGAGAACCACATGGAAATGTGAGATGGGCACATCGCCCTCCCCACCAGCCTAGAAAAATCTACTTCTGGTCCTGAGTGCAGAAAAGGAAACCCTAAAAGAACCTAAACATGCCCTGGGATCTGAGAGTCACAGGCACAAAAGACTATTTCAGGCTTTTAAGTTTTGTGCCTTAAAAGAAAAGACAAGTCTTATCCTTTGGTTGTGGTGCCTAGAGGCAAGTCTGTTCCCCGGCCTGTTCTGGGAATGGAGGATGGCAGCAGTGTCTCAATGAATTCCAGCTTTCCCAAGAAGAACACACTCTCAGAGGGCCCTCTTCCCTAAAACACAAAACATCCTTGTAGTTTTTCCTTCTGCACACACAGGACCCAATTTCCAGGCCACTGCAGCAGGCTCAGCCTTTGATTTCAGCAGGGATGTGCTGGGACATCACATCAATTGCCTGGGAATTTGTGCACTTCCACCATGATTACATGATTTCCGTGGTTTTCTTCCTTTTATTAATCCAGTCCTGCTTAAGCTCAGAGTAAGGCAAGAGCCAGGGTTTTGCTCTTGTTCTTTCATGTCAGCTGAAATGTCTGTGCTGTGCCTCAGCCCAGCTGGGAGGCCACAGGGAGGCTGAGGAAGAGGGGGAGGAAGATGGGTCAGTGGTGAGGGTACCTGGGAAAGCTCTCAAGTCACTGCAGCGGGGAACAGCAGAGGGTCTTGGAATGGAGGCCAGGGAAAGCAGGGATCAGCTCTGCTCTCCAGTGCATCCAACCCCATATTAGCTCATTAGATACTCAGACAGTAAATTAGGGATCTCCTTCAGGAAAGGCATCCTTGAATCAGAAATAGCTGTTTTGTGGGCAAAGAGCAGAAAATTCAGGGCTCTGAACCACTTCCACTGTAGCAAGAGAGCCCCAGGCTGGCTGAATCCTGCCTTGAAGAGCCACTGCACAAGCACCAAGCTGGGAGTGGGATCTGGGACCAGTGACAGCAGTGCAGCACCAGCAGGTCCCTGGATGGAATTTGGGGTTCCTGTAGGGACACACAGCCTGAGGTGCCTCCAAAGGGGAATCTCATCCCCAGGGCCATTCTCAGCTGGGAATTTGGCTAATAATGACCCTCATTTCACAGGAATGGTGATCGACCCTCCTGCCTCCACAAAAATGTGTGCAGGGATGATCTCACCCAGCCCTGCAGCCAGGCTGAGCTGAGGGAAATGCAGCAGAACCACTGCAGCTCCGGGGCAGGGGCTGAGCAAAGCTGGAGTATCTGAACTGCACTGCCCTCACTCACAGAGCCACCTGCCTGCCTGCAAAGGTCACCAGCTGCTCTGCCAAAGCCTTGGGCTTTTATCATCTGGGTAGTTTATATTACTACAAAACTCCTTTATTGGAATACCCTCCCTTCCTCTCCCTGAGCCAACCAGGACCACACTGTGCCTAGGAAAAGCAAGTTTTCCAAGAGCTTGTGAAGAATTCTCTGCCCTCCTCTTGTGCTCAGCTGTGGAAAGCCATGCTCCTTTCTGAACCACACCACCAGAGGAATAACCAACCCTGTTCCTTTTCCCTAACTGGGCTGCAGATCTCAGGATCCCAGTTTGGGGCAGGTACAGTTTCCACTGACCTGTCCTAACTTCAAAGAGCTGAAGAAAAAATCTTGGGCATGGGGGTGTGAAGAGAAAGCAAGGCTGGAAGCTCTGGGCCAGGCTGAGGAAATGGGAGGGCCCAACTCCTGGCACCTTGCTGAGCTCTTTGACAGCCTGTCTCTGCACCTCTTATCTGGGAGAGTGGGCAGAAATGCTGCCACTCCTGAGAGAGTGTGTGATGAGCACTGGAAGTGCTTGGGAACAGCTCAGCCCTGTGAGAGCAACAGCCCAGAACAGCTGCCAAGGCCCACAGGGGTTTCATCCCTGACTTCACCCAGCAGTGTCCCCACAGCCACACTCATGGATTGCAGTGTCTCCCATCCCAATGGACACACCAGCACCTCTGGCATTTCCTCTTCACCTGCAAAGAGGCTTGTGCTGATGGGGGACTGAGCTTTGGAGGAATTACACAGCTTTTTGTCCTGCTTTTACATCCCAGCTATGGGAAGCACAGGGTGGAAACACTCCTGAGGGGCTTTAGTGTGGGAGAAAGAGCAAACAGAGGTGGTGATGGGCTGAAGTGGGAATGGCCATGCTGTGGTAGCAGGCAGAGGGATCTCTGTGCAGGTGCCTGAGGGCTCAGCTCTGCCTCACACTGCTCCCAGCCCCGGCATTGCCAAGGCACTTTATTATCAGCTGCACCCCCGATGTTACGCATTCATTTCCACAGCAGACTCATTCACACACACACAACACACCCACCCACATGCAGCAATGGCTAGACAGACACAAAGCATGCAGCAGCCAATTATTTGGGGTGGGAACAGCTTGCATGAGCTCATGATGAAGCTTAGCCTTAATTCTGCTGAGCTGGAGAGGCTGGAGCTGTGCTCTGCTCTCCTGACTGACTGCGGAGCGCAGAGCAGGGCAGATGATGTCAAGGCAAATCTTTTTTTGTCTGCAGTGCAGATTTGGCTGTGTGAATTTACTTGCAAATGAGGCTTCCAGATCCCCTGTTGGAAAGCAGGAGTCCTAGGCCATAGCCACAGCTGCCAGTGTCAGCCCAAACTGCTGCTCATGCTGCAGAAGGGGTTGCCTTGCTTTGGGCCCAAGTTCCCAGCAGGATGTGCAGGCAAGGAGAAGCCAGTGGGACTGGCAGAGGGATGAGGGAGCAGTGCCTGTGCTGCAGTCACAGCCACAGCAGAGGAGCCCATGACAGTGGTAATAAAGGAGGGGAGACCCCAGCAGTTCCGCTTTCCCTGTGGTTGCACAAAGTGAGCCCCAAAAGCTGTCCAGAAGCACTCAGGGTTTAGCAGAAGCCATGGACACAGCTGGAGTTTGACTGAATCACATCTGTGAGCCAGGTTTTTGTCTCATTCCCAGGCCACAGCACACACAGGGAACTGCCCTGACCCAGGCTGGCCTGGAGCACACTGGTGTTTGCAATAAAAGCCAAGGGTCACAACACATCACCTCAAGATCCAATGTGGGAAATGGATTTATAGAAAATTCTCAAAGCCTGACAGAAGGCTCACATAGTGTGCATCTCTATGCAAACTTTGAAATAAGAAATGCTGACTTAGAAATGCCATAGAATTGTAACAGACATTGTTGAGAAAGAAATAGAACTAGGGTTCTCTTCTGGTTCAATCCACCAGCCACCCAGCCTAAGGGACGTTTGCTAGAGCTTCCACACCACAGCAGGGACAGACACCTCACAGCTCCTGTGCCAGACCGGGTATTTGGGAGTGTGTCTGAAGTCAAGAGTCACATATTGCCAAAGCAAAGAGAAGCACACTTGCAGTACACATGACTGGTGAGGCAAAGATGGAACATTTTCTTCTTAGAGCATCTCCAAACCCCAGGCAGGGGCTGCACAATTCTCATTTATGGACATAAAAGGTAAAATCCATCTTGCCTGCCTCTCCATGCAGGCTTTTCCCCATCTTTTTCCAGCCTAGCTCTAAACCTGCCAGACAATAGAGCACCATACATGGAACTGGAGAGTACTGGTAATCTTTTCCCTTATCAAGACACAGGATGTGATGATTCAGAAATCCCCTATTGGTACACAGCTCCACTGCTTTTTGGGGTCCTGATAAAAGATGGACAATAGGTGAGACCAAATCTAGAGCACTACACAGAAAAGGAAAATCCCAAAGGAAAGCTCATGAAACTGCCTGGTAAAGACCAAGCCCACCCTTGCTGGTATTTCCTCTGGCATCTGCTGTTACATTAAAATATTACAGAGTCCCCCAGCATCTTCCATGGCCCCTGGCAGCACCATCAGCCCTTTTCTTAAAGCTGGAGAAATCAAAGCATGGAGAATTCAGCTCAGGATGGCTCACAGGTCCAACCTGTATGCCTGACATCCCTTCAGCTTGTCCTTCTGTCTGCCAGGCACTGCTTGTCATTCCAGGAGCATGCACAGCTAAATGAGCACGATACGAGTGCTTTGTATGGGCATCAAGGAGAACAGACCATCATCTGCAGTCTAGACTGGTCCCTCCTCCTGCCCTCCCCACCATTCACAGGAAAATAGGGATGGAAAAATATATTCCTCTTGTTATTAATAGAAGTGTAACTTGTGCATGCATTAGTACTTTGAAGTGAAGGGGGAAAGGTGAAGTATTAAGAATTTGTGCTTAATGAAAGTGGGTTTGCTATTGTTAAAAAAAGCTCCATGGAGCCAGGCATCATTATCTTTTCTCTTATCTCCTGGGCTGCTGGGAGAGCTGGCCCAGGACACGGCAGGCGTGAGGCTGGCACTGCCCAGCTGTGCCCAATGCAGAGCCAGGGTGTCCTGGAGCTGGCTCTCTGCACCTGGGCACAACGGGGCACAGGGAGGCCCCCCCCTGCCCCCACAACTGCCCTGCTGAGAGGTGTCAGTGCAGAGCTGAGTGAGCCCCTTGCCCTGACCCCACCGGAAGGCCAGGATTTGTGGAGTGGAGTCCCCCGGTCTCTGGAATGCAGCCGTTATCTCCTCCCAAGAGCTGATAACTGCCAGGCGCTGCTTTCCCACACCCAGCACATGCAAATGGATCTCCCCGGGTTTTCCAGGGTTTTCCATGCCCTCCCTGTGCTCAGGTGGGATGAGGCTCACACTGTAACAGTGCCCAGGTTCTGACCAGGAGCAGAAGTGACTCCCAGCAGAGTTCCTGTGCTCCCAGCTCCCAGTGGGATGAGGGAGCAGCGCCTGTGCTGCAGCCACAGCAGAGGAGCCCATCACAATGGGAATAAAGGAGGGGAGACCCCAGCAGTTCCGCTTTCCCTGTGGTTGCACAAAGTGAGCCCCAAAAGCTGTCCAGAAGCACAAAGGGTTTAGAAAAAAGCCATGGGCACAGCTGGAGTTTGACTGAACCACATCTGTGAGCCAGGTTTTTGTCTCATTCCCAGGCCACAGCACACACAGGAACTGCCCTCCATCCAAGGCTGGCCTGGAGCACACTGGTGTTTGACAATAAAAGCCAAAGGGTCACAACACATCACCTCAAGATCCAATGTGGGAAATGGATTTGGTGGGCCCTCAAAGCCTGACAGAAGGCTCACATAGTGTGCATCTCTATGCAAACTTTGAAATAAGAAATGCTGACTTAGAAATGCCAGGAGAAAGGACAGACATTGTTGAGAAAGAAATAGAACCAGGGTTCTCTTCTGGTTCAATCCACCAGCCACCCAGCCTAAGGGATGTTTGCTAGAGCTTCCACACCACAGCAGGGACAGACACCTCACAGCTCCTGTGCCAGAAAGGTATTTGGGAGTGTGTCTGAAGTCAAGAGTCACATATTGCCAAAGCAAAGAGAAGCACACTTGCAGTACACATGACTGGTGAGGCAAAGATGACAAACACGGGCTTTCTTAGAGCATCTCCAAACCCCATGCAGGGCTGCACAATCCTCATTTATGGACATAAAAGGTAAATCCATCTTGCCTGCCTCTCCATGCAGGCTGAGCCCCATCTTTTTCCAGCCTAGCTCTAAACCAGGACAGACAATAGAGCACCATACATGGAACTGGAGAGTACTTGTAATCTTTTCCCTTATCAAGACACAGGATGTGATGATTCAGAAATCCCCTATTGGTACACAGCTCCGCTGCTTTTTGGGGTCCTGATAAAAGATGGACAATAGGTGAGACCAAATCTAGAGCACTACACAGAAAAGGAGAATCCCAAAGGAAAGCTCATGAAACTGCCTGGTAAAGACCAAGCCCACCCTTGCTGGTATCTCCTCTGGCATCTGCTGTTACATTAAAATATTACAGAGTCCCCCAGCATCTTCCATGGCCCCTGGCAGCACCATCAGCCCTTTTCTTAAAGCTGGAGAAATCAAAGCATGGAGAATTCAGCTCAGGATGGCTCACAGGTCCAACCTGTATGCCTGACATCCCTTCGAGCTTGTCCTTCTGTCTGCCAGGCACTGCTTGTCATTCCAGGAGCATGCACAGCTAAATGAGCACGATATTCTTCCTCTTTGTATGGGCATCAAGGAGAACAGACCATCATCTGCAGTCTAGACTGGTCCCTCCTCCTGCCCTCCCCACCATTCACAGGAAAATAGGGATGCAAAAAATATATTCCTCTTGTTATTAATAGAAGTGTAACTTGTGCATGCATTAGTACTCAGAAGTGAAGGGGAAAGGTGAAGTATTAAGAATTTGTGCTTAATGAAAGTGGGTTTGCTATTGTTAAAAAAAGCTCCATGGAGCCAGGCATCATTATCTTTTCTCTTATCTCCTGGGCTGCTGGGAGAGCTGGCCCAGGACACGGCAGGCGTGAGGCTGGCACTGCCCAGCTGTGCCCAATGCAGAGCCAGGGTGTCCTGGAGCTGGCTCTCTGCACCTGGGCACAAGAGGGCAGAGGTTGGCCCCCTGCCCAAACTGAGGGATTCATGGGCTGAGAGGTGTCAGTGCAGAGCACAGTGAGCCCTTGCCCTGACCCCAATGGGAAGGCCAGGATTTGTCTCCAGTGGAGTCCCCGGTCTCTGAATGCAGCTGTTATCTCCTCCCAAGAGCTGATAACTGCCAGGCGCTGCTTTCCCACACCCAGCACATGCAAATGGATCTCCCCGGGTTTGCCAGGGTTTTCCATGCCCTCCCTGTATGAGGCCCACACTGTAACAGTGCTCAGGTTCTGACCAGGAGCAGAAGTGACTCCCAGCAGAGTTCCTGTGCTCCCAGCCCAGAGGGATGAGGGAGCAGTGCCTGTGCTGCAGCCACAGCAGAGGAGCCCATCACAATGGGAATAAAGGAGGGGAGACCCCAGAAGTGCAACTTTCCCTGTGGTTTCCAGCCCAGCTCCTGATTGCCTGGCACTCACAAACACCCCGAAAAAACAGGAGTTAGAGCTCCTGCATGGAGTCAGCTGGCAACCTGCAGCTCCTCTCCTGCCTCTGAGCTCTGGAACAATGGATGCACACACACAGACAACCTCTCCATCCAAAGAGGCCGCGAGTTAAATCCTTAATTAGCACATTTGGACGAGTCACCACAAATGAGATTAGCACTGTGCATCGCTGGGGAAGCTGCTGTGCCCCTGGAACGTGGAAGTGGTGGGCCCTCAAGCTGACCTTGGAATTCCCCCTTGGCTGCTCATCTGCTTTGCTCTCACGGCACTGTGTTCCCCTGCTGCCTGCAGCAGCTCCTCGGGAGATAAGAGCCTGCTTTTCCTCCAGCCTGGTGCTAACACCAGGCACGCAGTGACCACATTGATACTGCACAAAATGAATAAATCCAGTTGGGAAAGGGACTTCCCAGCTAGCAAAGCATTCAGCATGGAAAAGGGGCACGAAAAGGTCTCTCTAAGAGCACCTTGCTAGCCCAGGACACATCTGCTCCCTCTGCTGTGTTTCTGGAGTCCTGAGTGCTGTGTCTGCTGACAAACCCGGGCTTGGTGCTGTCAGCACTGCAGAGCTGCACGGAGCCAAGCTGCATCCTGCTCTGCCCTGAGCCTCAGCAAACCCCAGCCTGCTCCAGGGGGGGCCTGAGCACTCCTCATGCTCATCCAGGACAGCAGCTTGGACTTTGAACTGGCAGGGATACTTGGGTAGGAGCCCTTGTCCTGCCCTGCAGGCTCAGGAGTGCCAGGTTCACAGCCAAGGAGGGCTCAGCTCCGTGGGGATGAGCTCTGCAGTGCTGCTGGGGGGAGAGGTCAACCAAACGCTCCTTCAGAAAGGAGCTTCAATCAACCCTGCTCCCCGTAATGACTCTGACTCTTGAGGAAATCTCCTGAATCTCCAGACATTCAAAAGGCAATGATGTCACCAGCTGGGGGCTGGTTGTGGACACTGCACCTGCATGCACAGCCACAGGAAAGCACGTGGGCCACACACCTGGGAAGGAGCAGGACAGCACCTGCATCCTTCCACATGGAAATAAGCCCATGCTTTGTTACACACCCAGCAAGGGATGCAAGAGATCTGCCAGAGCTGCTGATGTTCTTAATTCTTCCTCCTGGCCTGGAGTTCTGGGAATGCTCTTATCCCTCCTCACAGCCTGGCTTGTGCTCAGTGGCACAAACACTTTGGGGGCAAATCTCAAGTAGCCACTTCCCTGCAGCCTGACCTTTCCCTCACACTCAGCAGTGGCAATGGGCTTTTTGAAGTCCTCAAAAGGAGCTGGCACCTTGCTTTTTGAGTGACATTCATCTGTAGGTAAATTGATTTAATAGCTTGTTAGAGTGCCAATTAGAACCAACAATAACTCAATTGACCTATAACTGCCTTGGCACCAACACAGCTTTCAAAAATAAGAGAAAGGAGAAAATCTCTGCTCTGGCAGAGATGAGAGCTCAGATAGTTGGTTTTGAGAGCAAACTGAGGGATTCATGGGCTTGCTAATGAGATGCTCATAACACATCAGAAACAAAGACAAATTTCAATGGTTTCAAGCTAAAATGACACTATGTTATCTCCAGACAAAGATCACTCTTTTATCTGTATAATAAATGGATTTCAGTGCAGCAGCAGCGACTCTAGAGCAGAAAAATCCTCAGTGCCACAGAAAGCACTAGCACAGTTACCTAACCAGAATAACACTGGATTGAAACCCCAAATTTGCCTCCTTGAAATAGCGCTGCAAAGTCCTACACTGACTCTGTGGGTTTTACCCTCAGAAACCACATTTTTCCTTCAAATAAAATCTGTTTCATTCTCCTGCAGTGGAGATTGTGCTTCCAGACAAATTCATCATGTTAAATGCTTAGGTCTGAGGATTGAGATCTTTCAAGTTTAAAAACCAGAAAATGAGTAGCTTTTGTCTAAGCATTGGCAGTGTCCAAGGATAAGGAGAAGGATAATGTGGAAGGGTTTTAAATTACTGGGAAAAATGATCCATTCTTAAGTCAGGAAGGGGATGGAGAAAACCGAGATTGTTGGAAGAGTCGAAAGGACAATAGAAACTAAGAATATGTAGGAGGAGAAGGAATTGATTTGGAAAGACCCACCCAGAGAAAAAGCTGAAGGATAAGGATGGAGACTGGAAGTGGACTGAGTAAATGCCAACCCAACAGACTGGAACATGACAAGGGGTGAGGGGGAGAGGTATTACTGCAAACAAGGTGGAAATCAGTGATCAGATGAGAAAGAAGCTGGATATTGGCATCTAAGACTGGCTGGACAAGACACCTGCCACAAGGAGCCTAGAAAATTGAGATGGCACTGGTGGGAGAAACACAAACTTCAGTTTTGATGGGCAAGACAACAGGTTGGAGAAAGTGGGGCTGAGGGTGAGAAGGAGAAAACAAGCAGGAGTTTGTAACAGGCAGAGTGTGTTTCCTTTGGAGCCTGGAGTAGCCCTGGAATGTGGTGCAGCCTCTTTCCTTTGCTGTAGCTCCCTGCTACAGGCACTGCTTCGTTCAGAGCAGAGGGCAGTGCAGCACAGCCTTGAAGAGCTCCACACCTGCTAATGAACCCAGAGATATGCCAACGGGAGAGACTGAGCTGTTTTGAAAACCCTAACAACTGTACAAAACACTGCATTAAAAATCCGACTGCAAAGTCAAAAGCTCGGGGTAGGCACAGCAGCCAGGAGCTTGGCTGTGCTGTTACACTCAGGACATGGATCAAGGCAGGGCTGCCCAGAGAATTCCTGCCTCCTCCAGGGTGGGAGGATGGCCTTGGGGCAGGTGTGTGCAGGAAGGGATTTTCTGTAGGAGCCCATTTCTTGCCCGGCCTGGTTTGCAGTGGAAGAGAGGAGGAACTGCAGGTGGGGTATGATGGCCAGGGCAGGTGAGCAGAGCCCCAGAGCCTCCCCCTCTGGCAGAAAGCTCCTTCAGAAGTGTCAGGCAAGGAGCCCAACCCCGAACTGTAGCTGCAATAACACTCAGAGATGAGCATGGGAGAGAACACGATGTCATTGTTTACAGCAGTGATTATTTTTTGCTATAACAACAGACAAACCAACAAGTAGCAGAGGCTTGGAAAGAGGGTGGGAGGGATGGGCCCATTTCCCAGTCTGGCTGCTCACAGAGCCAGCCTAAGAAATGGTCCAAAGCAGAACGTGCCCAGTCCTCAGAAGGCACCCACGGCTCCTCACACACTCCTCATTAGCCCTTCTGAGTGCCAGGCATGGCCCATTCCCTGCAGAGTCCCAGGGGATGCTCCTGCTCTGCACAACTGGGTCTCAGTTCCTCCACACCCAGGTCAGGGATGGTTTTACCTCAATCCCCACCAGGCTGGGCCACCTCACTATAGCCTGGGGATGGTATTTCCAATTTCCTTGCTGTCAGGAAGTGAATTGAACATTTATTGTTAGCATAGTCAATATTTTGTAATGCCATGAGAAAATTAATCTTTTTTTTTCACATCAGGATCTGAATAAGATATAATAAATAAGATATGTTATCTTACAAGAAGAGATGGAAAAAACATTAAATTGTTTTTCCCAAAGGAGCCATCCCTGAGTGTACTGAGGGAGGAGCTTATCTGGGAGAGATAATGTCTTCATCTGTTGGCAGAGACTGGTATGATAAGCCTAGCTTAAGTTTATGCAAAAATCTTAACAATTTTTTCTTAAATCTCAATGCTTCCTTTACTATTTATTTATGTTATTTTATCTCATTTTCCCTACGTGAAAAAACCATAACATTAGTCCTAAAATATTTTACCATGGTGATCCACTGAGGCCTTCCTGTTTTCCAGCTCAGGCATGTGAACGTGTTTCCTACAAAAAGCTGGACACCAACATGGACTGTCTGGTGAGGGATTATTTATCCTCTGCCTCCTGACAAGTGAGCTGGGGCACAAAGCCTGCCTTGCCTGTGGGCATGGGAAGTATGGATGCAGGAGTTTCACTCCCTTAGCTCTGGGTCACACGTGGAAGAGGTTTTACAGTGACTTCTGTGAGCCACTGAGAGGTTTGGTAAGAGGATCCATGTTTACCTCTGAAAGAGTTTCCTACCAAGGTCATTGACATAGAAACCAAGAAAGAAAGAAGGATAAATAAGAGAAACCTGCAATTGCCTATTCCAATAAGCACTTTGTCTCTTGTAACCAATGAGTAAAATGTAAACTTATGAGTTTTGTAAAAATGTATACAAATCATGCATGCTATAGTAAAATAAGATTTGAAGCCTTCTGAAAATGGAGTGTGTTGATTTTTATTGTGACTGTCTCAACCATGACAGTCATAGAGCCATGGCTCTTCTGCAGCCTGCCATGAAGTCCACTGAAGGCAACACAGGACAACCCATGTGTTCAGCAGAATCTGGACTATCCTCTGTATGATTCCTCTTGGGGTCCCCTTGTTCTGCTCCAGCAAAGTGCCCTGGGAGTTGCCTGGGAAGTTCTCTGCAGCAAAGGCAGAGGGATCTGTCTCCAATCTCCATGTGCAGTGTCCCCCTGCCACCTCAGGGACACACCATCACCACAAAGAGGAGGAGAAGGGAGCCAAGCCTGGCAGCTGCCCCCTCCAAACCTGGCCTGTTGGCACTCCTGTTGGAGTCCAATGGCAGACACAGGTCCTGCCACCAAAGCCACTGCTCCCTGCCCCTTCCCTGAGCCAGAATTCCCAGGTGTTGCACATCCTGCTCTGTGCTGGGCACTTGGAGCAAAGGGAAAGTCATGGACTCAGGGTTTGGGTGTGGGCAGCACAAGGAGCAGCACTTTGGGCAGGAAATGGACAAAAGGGCATTCTTGCCTCAGAGCAGAGAGCAACCCCCACCCAAGGGGGCTGCCAAAGTCAGTCAGCACTGCTGGACTCTCCACCAATTGTTTACCCTTCTGAAGCACGGGGAAAAGCTTCCCAGTGAGAACAGTGTGCACAGCCAGAGCAGTGCTCAGAGAGGCACTGGAAATCAGGTCTGCTCAGGAGAGTGGGAAAGGTAAACACATCCCTCCCATTTCTGCTCCATCCCACAGTGCTACTGGGTTCAGTTCTTAGGGCTATAATTAGTAAATCCCACTGATTCCCCCCGAGAAGGGAGGCTGAGGGACACTGCAGCACGAAGGGAAGCAGTGACTGTGTTCTTTCCCCTTATACCTCCCACCTGAGCACCTGGTTTTTGCTGCCACAGAAACCTCCCCAGGGTCCCAGCAGCCAGGGAGCGCTGGCAGAAGAAGCAAACCAAAGAAAGGATCTGTTTGCACACAAGTATTGCAAGTAATGGAGAGCAGAGAAAAGAAGAATTCTAAAATCTGTAGTTGGGTCTGCTATCGAGCGGAATGTTTGCCATTGTTTTCAGAGAGACAGCAGATTCTCTTCACTGTGAGGAAGTTAATAGATTACTGGGCAGTGAATAATGTGCAGTTCTATTTACATCCACTGCTGGGACTATTTTGGGCCCTCAGATAGTGTATCTGTTCTCAGGTCTTTCTAAAAGCAGCATGCTACACTTTTTTTGCAAGCAATTCTGGGCAGCAGCTCCAACCATATGCTTCAGTCAGCTACGAACTAGACAGATCATTGTTTGTTTGGAATTTTTTTATTAAACCAATTGTACTGGATCAATGCTTCCTCTAAGCAATAAAATACAATTCTGTCTACGCAGTGGAAGAGCTTTCAAAGTCACAGATAAATCTTGATCTAGGAAATACGGTGTGGCTCTGCACTGATGTGCAATCAAGCACAGATACAAATGAACTCCAGCTGCCAGCACACACATCTGCACCTCAGAACGGGAGCCAGGATTCTTAATTTTCATTAGAAATTGCTAAGACACCTTTTAAGTGCTTCTAGAACCAGCCCACTGCATTAGTCAGGAGTACTCAGGGGCACTGAGCTTGATTTTTATAAAGGTCATTTGATGTCTTTTCCCCTCACAATGGACTAAAAGCAGAGATCAACAGAGCCTGAATCTATATTAATTTGTTTTACTCTTGGAGGGTCATAGATTTGCCACTGGAATTAGCCCTGTTAGATGCTAAAATGGTAATTTAATGAGACAATGATGAAAGCCTCTGTTCTATTCCAAATCAGGAACTCCTCTGGAAGCAGAAGAAGCAGCGACTCCGTGGAGTCGGGGAACTGCACCAATGTCATTGCACAGCAGTGCCTTGGCCTGGAGTGTTCCATGCAAACTTCCCAGCTCCAGCTGCCCGGAGCCGGCAGTCACGAGGGCTGGAGCCTGGAGATGCTCACAGAGGGGAGGCAGCTTCTCCAAAGGCACAGAAAGCCAGCTCAGGGTCTAAACCTTTCCTCACTTGAAACCTGACCAGCAAACACTGCTGCACAGCCTTGGTGCCAGCCAAGGGCAGGATAATGGAGCCTCCAGGATGCCGAGGCTCCGGGATCGGCAGCCGGCTGGAACACAGAGCAGGCAGGAATTGCACTGCGTAATTCCCCAAGAACACAACACCCTCCTTTGGGGCACAGATACAGCTCTTGCAAATATTTTGGTAAGATCTGCTCTTTGGTGCAATCTGCTGCATTTCAGAGGTCAAAAAATGTTAGCCATATTCACGGGAGCTGCTTCCAAGAGATATGCTTTAGCAGAGGGCGAGAGGGAGCACAAAGCCCAAAGAGAAGGTGGGAAGGCTCCCACTCTTCCCCTTCACGGCAGCCATTGTCCACAGGTCACTTTCCATGGAAGCCCATGCTCTAAAAGCAGCATTCCTATCCAAACAGACCTGCTGCAGGTGACCTAGAAACAGGGGTGAACAAAGCCTCCCTGGAAATATCCCCCCTGAGCAGGCAGTGGTGCATCCAGTTCCTCCTGGCCTTGGCACATGGCTCCAGACACTCACCCCACTGCCCCGGCCCAGGGGGACAGCAGGGACACAGCCCGTGTGCTGCTGGGCTGGGCTGGGCTGGGCTGCTACACCAGCTCAGAGGAAACCAGCCCACCTGGAATGTGCCCACAGGCACGAACAGCAGCTCCCTGTGCCTTCCCAGCTCCATCAGGGCAGGGGCTGTTATTAACACCAGGAATCATCCATGTACCCACGGAGCTGTGCATGCACAAACAGCTCAGGGCCAGCAGCTCTGTGCCATCATCTGGCTCGGGGAGCCAGGGCTTGCCAGCAGACTCCATTCATTTGGGCAAGGCCCCATAGCCAAGTGCCTGAGGAAGGAAAAGTTACCTCATCATCTTCCAGAAAAAGCACTGGTTCTGTAGGAACCTTAAAATCCCAAACTCTTGGGACCATCTCACCTTGGGCAAGGTGGTTACCTCATCTCCTGCTGCTGAAGTTTGTCAGGCTGGTTCTGTGCTGAAAACAGACACAGATATGGAAGGGAACAAACCCACTACAGGGACAGAAGGACATGGAAGCTGAACACTGCTTTTGCCTAACTCCAGATCCAACGCAGAGACTAAACCCCAAATTTCCTGCGGGTGCAACACGCAGAGCACGCCTCGCTAGAATAACCCAAGAAAACAGAGCAGTTTAACTCCAGACTCATGGCAAGCACTGCAAATATAGCTGAGAGTACCAAACTGGTTTTGTTCTTTTGAAAGCTGCTCATTCTCACATTTCAGTGTTTGGGAGCTATTACTTGGTCAGTCTCACTGGGAGGCAATTTTCTCCTGGTTCCAGTGTGGGATTGGGTAAGGCTGTGCTTGCAAGGACTCTGCATCATGCTGTAGCTGCTGGAAACCCTCCTAAGCTCAGTCAGCTGTGTGCTTGGGACACTTGAATGCACTGAATTTAAATGACAGTGCAGTCTTCCAACTCACAGAGCCTTCTAATAACATTTGTTAATCCAAGCAAATATCAAGGAATCTGGTCAGTGCCAGTGCTGAATCTGCTAAGCATGTGGGCTGCTTGCTAAATCCCTAATAGGTGGTGTCAGGAGGTTTCTGCCACTCCTGCCTTTGGGAGGCCAAATCCACCCTGAAACTCCTTCCTGCAATTATCTCACTAAGTGTATTTGTGGGAATCATGCATGGTTCCTTGCAGAGTGCACACATTCAATAAAATCCCATAGTGTGACAAAGGTATGTTTGAATAATATTCTTCTCCTGTGTGCTTTTCAATGTGAGATGTAAGCCCGCTGTAATTAAAGTTGAGGCAATAAACCTTAGCCATTGATTGCACTCAGTAATTAATTATTGATTGCAGTGCTTTACATACATATTGCAGAGGACAGTTCACCTGTGCAGCAGACAGTACTTTGCTCAGAAATACCCAAACACAGCCCCTCTATGCAGGACTATACAGGACTTTACCAAAACTGGCTCTAGGGTTTCCAAGTTTATTTTCTTATTAACCAGCATGGAAATGTTGGTGTGGAGTGAGAGCAAGCATTACTTTGGCAAAGTCAGTGTTAACTATTCCCAATTCAAACTCATTTTGCAAATGAGGATGCACAGATGCAAAAGGGGTCTTTCTCTATTAAGAACCTTGTTAATGACCCTGCCATCCCCTGCATATCCCAAATCCTGAAAAGCCATGCTGCAGTAAGACACCTACACAGCAGCAACAGTAGCAACATCCCTGCCTAACTCCTGGGAAGGAGCAGGGAGAGGACTTGGAGGTGTGAAAATGGGAAGCATCAATCAGGCAGAGCATCCATGAAGATGCAGGACTAGTTAAGATCAGAGATCTAAAGTTGTGCATCAGGTGGGAACAGTTTTTCCCATTTACACCGAACTTAAAGAGAGCCTTTCCATCATAAAAACCCAAAGACAATTGGCTTAAAAACAATTGAAAATTACTAATCGTGTGGGGACACAAAAATTAAGGTGAAATGTAAAGGAAACCTGCAGCTTGTTTGAGTGGAGCAGATCTTGGCTGTGTCCTCCAGCTCCTGTGGCTAGGAAATGACCCAGGAAAGTTCTGTTGCGGGGGGTGCCCTGTGCAGGTGGCACGGGAAGGGGCTGGCCAGCTGTTTTGGAGTGGGCCGGGAAAGGGAGGGGGGGTTGAAAAGGGGGGATGTACCTGAAGTCGCTGTAGGGATGGATGATCCAGAACCCGGCAGACTTAACTCTTTCCTGCTCCCTCTCCACGGCCTTCTGGCTGCCAAACATCCTCAAGGAGAATTTGTTGACCCCCGGCTGGAGCATGGCCCCGAACTGCCTCTGCATGAAACCGGCCTGGCCGAGCCTCTGCTCCTCATCTGGGGTGATCTGGTCGCACCCTCCACCTCCCTCCACTTTGATGGAGGTGGAGGAGCAGGCCCGGGGGGGCGGCTGCTGGGGCTCCGGGGGGGAGGCGGGCGGTGGGGGCCCAGGCAGCCCCTGCTCCAGCTCCCCGCTGCCGGGGGGGCTCTTGTCCTCCCCGGGAGAGGCCGGCTCCCCCTCGCCGCCGATGAGCCGCTTCTCCTCGGCCGCGTCGTGGAGGTGCCTGCTGGTGAGCGAGGACAGGCTCCCTTTGAAGCGGCGGCAGTCCCCGTTGGTGCTGGTCTTGGCGCCCTTGCCGCCGGCCTCTGTCTCCAGCAGGCCGGGGTCTCCCCCTCGGCCGGGGTCCCCCCCGAGGGCCCGGGTGCTCCCAGCAGAGGGCGAAGGCAGTGGCTTGAGCCTGATGCTTTTCCTGCGGGTGTCCTTGTCGCTGTCATCCTCCTCGTCCATGATCGACGCCTTGGGTCCGATCTGCTGGGGCAGGCTGTAGAGCCTCTTGCGCATGGAGGGGGGCAGCTTGTCCATGGCCGCTGCTGCTGCTGCTGCTGCTCGGGGACAGGGAGAGACCCCCCCCGCTCTGCCCAGCGAGGGGAACCGGCACTGCCCCCAGGCCCCTGCCCCCGGCTCACGGGGCACGGGGGACCAGGGACTGGCGTGTCATCTCCTTACCAGGCTGTGGCATCCACAGGCTCTGCATCAAAACACAGGCTCTGCATCCAGAAGGGAAGGGAATGAGAGGAAAAAAAAAAAAAAAAAAAAAAAAAAAAAAAAAAAAGAGGGAAGGCAAAAAGCTCCCCCTTCTCCTCCGTTGTCCCGATTTGGCTACTTGCTGCTTGTCTCCCCTTGGTGAGTGTTACTGCAATCCCTGTCTGCTCAGATGCTGAGCACTGGGCAAGTAGTCTAGAGGAGAGCCACACACTTCTGGCTGGAAGGCGAGGGAGGGCGGCAGCGGCGGCAGCAGCCGCCTTGCCATGTTGGCTTCGAGATGCAAATGTGCCGTGGCTCCCGGCGGGCAGACATCATCCGGAAAGCGAAGCTCAAGCCTCAAACTCCTCAACCTGCCGGCCAATAACACAATGAACTGCAACCTGCAGCGGCCACTGCTTGCTTACATCACTGTCATCACTTATTCCTCATGCAGCCCCTGCTCCTGGGAATATTCATGAAGCGATCCCATTCTATTGGGTTGCCATAGGAGCGACTACAGCGCACAGGCTCTGCCTACCTGAGACAGCACCCGGGCTTCTTAAAGGGGCAACGCCCGGCACCCGCGGGGCTCCGCCGCTGCCGCCGCCGCGGGCACCGCGCCCCGGGCGCTGCGGGCACCGGGCAGCGCCGGGCCCCGGGCCCGCCCCGTTAGCGGCCACGGCCGCCGAGCTGCCGCCAGCTCATCAACAGCAGCATCGTAAACATGACAAAGTAAATAAATAGGAGCGAGAATATTCCTTTTTCTCTCGGATGCGGGCGCTCCCTGCTCCGCCCGGAGGTGTGGCTGCTGGGGGGCAGGTTTGCTTGTGAAGGCACAGGGGGTTTTGTGGGAAGGGGCGAACCCAAATCTAAAGGAAAACCAGCTGTTCACCTTGAAAATCTCACTTGCATGCAAAACAGCGGCTCGGGAGTGCCTGTGTTCCCTAGCAGAAGTTTGCCTGCCGGGAACACGCTGCCTTTGCCCCCGTCCGCAGCATGCCGGAGGTTTGGAAGGACCCTTCTTCCCTGGCTGTCGGTACTATCGCTCTCCTGCGGGGTTGGATGTGGAGAAGTCATCCAAACCCCGATCAATACAAGGCAGCTGCATCGGGGCGAGCTCCGCCGCCGGCCTGCGGGAGGCTGGGCAGGCGGCGCGGGCTGCGGGGGCTCTCCCGCGGCGGGGGAACCCCACTGCCCAGGGGGCTCCTGAGTCAGCGCTGCCCGCCCGGGCTGCCCGGGGACACGGCTCCGCCTGGGAACGCTGCTCCCCTCACTGCTGCCCAACGGGCACCTCCTGCAACCGAGGCAAAAGCAGCGGGGAAAACGGCTGCAATTAGGCATTTCCCTACCTTTTGATATCGGAGAGGATTTTTCTGGGGGAAAAAGGGAAAGAGGTGGCAATCAGCCCTGCCTGTGCTTCTTTGGGAATGGCTGCTTATTCTGTTTAAAAAGCTCCTATATTGATAAAGTGGTTCAAATAGTTCCTAGTGCCTAGACTGTGAAACCACTGGAGTAAAATTAAGAATCTGTTTGGCCATATGAGTGATTTTGGTATATATTTTTGCAGAGGTTCAGCATCTGAGGCTTTCTAGAATGTTTGTTGTTTCAGACATTGCAAATCCTACCTGCTAGGAGAAGGAAACCACGTGAACTGCGCAGGCAGGGAGGCTGAGCACAGCAAGGAATGCCCACGGCAGGCAGGGAGGAAATCCCCACCTCACCTCTGTGCTTCTGCTTTGGGAGCAAATATTCCCCTTTTCCCTTGCAGGAGCCACTGGCCAGAGGTGACTGTGGTGAGTTATCCCTCACAGACTGCTGTTCCTGCAGCTCCAGGGTAGGGAAATGCTGCTCAGCAGTGACTCCACCAAGCACACACACAGCACATGCTTCCTCATCTTTGTTTGCCTCTCCCGAATCCTCTCTCCCATGTGTGCTACCTGCTCCTCTTCTACTCCCACCTCCTGGCACAGCCAGACTGCCTGTGACTCATTCCAAATACTCCACAGTGCAAATATCATTTAATATTATTATTTTCATCACAATTTCTAATAGAATGAGCTTTTATGGGGAAATAAATTTTATTTTTCCAATGCTCCTGTAGATTGGATAATGTGAACTAAGCTAGGGAGAGCACTAAAGGTCTTTTCCCTGTTTTTCTTCCCTCCTGCAGGCACTAGGGATGCTGAGGTGTAAGCACTTCTGTGCCTCAGCTGCAATCAACTGCCTTGCAAAAGGATGTGTTTTGATTAATGAGGTGCACCAACATCTGAAACTGATGCAGCTTCTTAAGCGTAGTCCCTCGTGTTCCAGGGAATGACAGAGCAGGAAAGGACGTGCCCAAGGAACCAAGCTGTTTGTCCTCTCTCTGCTAGAGCTGCTCTGCCTGGCACTTGAAAATGTCACTGTCCCCTGGCCTGGCTGGCATTGTTGTGCCTGGTTTGGTGACAGGATCAGGCTGTGCCTGGTTTGGTGATGGGGTCAGGCTGTGCCTGGTTTGGTGATGGGATCAGGCTGTGCCCGGTTTGGTGATGGGGTCAGGCTGTGCCTGATTTGGTGAGAGGGTCAGGCTGTGCCCGGTTTGGTGACGGGATCAGGCTGTGCCCGGTTTGGTGACGGGGTCAGGCTGTGCCCGGTTTGGTGATGGGGTCAGCTGTGCCCGGATTGGTGATGGGGTCAGGCTGTGCCCGGATTGGTGATGCGGTCAGGCTGTGCCCGGTTTGGTGACGGGGTCAGCTGTGCCTGGTTTGGTGACAGGATCAGGCTGTGCCCGGTTTGGTGATGGGATCAGGCTGTGCCCGGATTGGTGATGCGGTCAGGCTGGTTTGGTGATGGGATCAGGCTGTGCCCGGTTTGGTGATGCGGTCAGGCTGTGCCCGGTTTGGTGATGGGATCAGGCTGTGCCCGGTTTGGTGACGGGGTCAGGCTGTGCCCAGTTTGATGACAGGGTCAGGTTCTTTCCCAGCCCTGAGGCACGGGGAGAACAGCACAGGGCAGCCAGCAGCAGAACTCTGCTCCATGCCTTGTACAGGAGGACAGAAGTGATGGGGAGCAGAGGCTGAGCCGGGCTGTGGGCACACACTGCACCATTCCAGAGGGATGGAGAGATCCCTGTGCCCGGGAGCCTGGCACTGCCCAGCCCCCACTGGCCAGTCTGGACATCACAGCTGGAACTCCTCACCTACAGACCACAGCTACCTTTACAGCTCTCTATAAGAAAGACAAATCTAAGGAAGCTCTCTCTGTGAGTTCATGGAATTCATCCGAAGTGCTAAATCCAGAAGGTGCCTCCTTGTGCACCTCTGTCTCCAAGTGTGGTTTCCTAAAAACTTCTAAAAACTTGGCTCCAGCAGTGCCAGGAAGCCAAACTCAGAGGAATTTCTCAACTCTTTAAAATGTAGTGACAATTCTGTGTTGAGAGAACTTCAAAGTAATGGTATTTTACTTGAGAGCCTTCCAAGAACTAAGTGTAGAGGATGGGAATTATCCTTGTCTAATGGTATGAAACCACTATCAGAGACGGAATTTATTGCCAGCATTGTGGCAGTGCTTTCCAGGGCAGCAAATGCACCTGTAGAAGCAGATTTTTAGAATATTTCACTGTCTTGAGTATCACTGGCTGCACAGTACATTCAAAGGGGGGATGGAGAAGTCACCTGTCATGAAAAGGCAGAACTAGTTTTGAGGGAAATTATCTCCTTTTTAACAATATTTGTCAATACTGTTCCAATGGACTTGGCATAGATACAAAGAGAAAGGATTGAGTGGGGAGAATGAAGGTGAAGCAGCCAATGATTCATTTATTTCTTAAGGAATTTTGCCAGCTCATATTTATATATATATGTGTATGTATATATTTATATATATATACATATATATGGTATTTTGATAAAAATCCAGTGCTACACTGCAAATGTGAAAAATCCCATCCCAAATGAGCTCAGGACTACAGAGGAATAGACTGAGAGCCATAGGAATGGATATCCTGTGGCTCAGGGTACAGAAACAGCGGTGCAGCCTGGTCTTTTAGGCCCACCTTGGCTTGGCTGAGAGTTCCCATCATCACCCTTGAGCCTCTGGATTCTCAGGTAAAAAAGGAGTCACTAAACTTGTGGCAGGGCTTGGAAGAATGGAGCAAGTCCTTTCAAAGCTGCCTATTGTTCCTAGCAGGCAGCAGGTAACTCATAATTGGCATTTGAAACTCATGAAATATTCAACACTATAAAGCAGGGAAATTCTGCCTTGGAGTTTTGGTGGGAGAGGCTGCACTCTGCAGCTCCCTGATAGCTCAGAGATAATGAAGAAATAATCGTGATAAATACACAAATCCTGGCTCACCCTTGGCACAATTCATTACCCAGGTGTGCTGTCACACTGCACTCATTGAAATTCAGCCTGGGCTTTGCTCCTGCTCTCTGTTCCTTAGAGGAGCTGCAGAGTGCGGATTGCAACATACAGCCCAGGCTGATTTAAGGCCCAGAGGGCACCATGCTGGAGAAAGGAACCATGTCCTTTAAGGATAAAGGATATCTGGATATCTTTAGACATGGTTAGATATCCTTTGGATATCCTTGAGGGTAGCCTGGATAAAGGCTCCACTCTCAAGGAGCAATGGGAAGGGAGATCCATGCCTGGGTGCTGGGATCTGGGCAGGGGGACAGGCAGGGAGAGCCCCAGAGCTGCTGTCAGGATGGAAGGAAGAGCTGCAGTGGGTTTTGAGGCAGAACTGCTCAAAGTCCATCAGTGGGAGCACAGAGACACTGACCAGATCCCCAGCAAGCAGCCTGCCACGGGGGCTGATGCACAGCAGGATGGAAAAGCTGCTCCCAGGAAGAGCTTGGAAAGCAATATTAACTGCAGCTCCCAGGGGGAAATAAATCCACAGCAGCCTGCTCTCTTCACCCTTGTAACCAAGATCAAAATGTGAGCACTTGTCACGGGAGTGAGGGGGTTGCTGGGAATGTGCTGACAACCAGCAAACAGCTTTGCAACCCGACTGCAAAAAGGACATTATCCAAAAATTCATCCACGTTGGTGGCTATGGAAAGAATTCCCAGACTCTGCAGCAAATAACCCCCTGAAATTTCCAGGGTTTTCTGCAGAAGATGGTAATCCTCACTGGAGCAAGCAGCTGAAATCCCAGCTAGGAACAGAGTGATTAGCATGAGCATCTTGCCACCTGACCTTTAATACTCCCCTTGGAGAACAGGAACCTTCCAAAATAGGGAGAAATAGGAAAACAGAGACAGGTAACCATGGATGGAGCTGTAAGGAAGAAAAATGACAGAGCTCAGAGGAGCTGCTGAGATGAGAGCAGCTGCATGATTTAGCCACAATTAGCTTACAAAGTTTCTGTCTAAACTCTACCAATGAATTCTTCAATATTAAGTGCTTATATTGAGCACATATCTTGGACTTCAACAAATTTGCCTTCCAGATACACATTCCATCAAATTTCCATTTTAAAATTGAGCACTAGCTTATTTTTCTCCCCTGATCTGGAGTTATTCAGGAGAGGTTTGCTCCAACTGGACCAGCTCAGTGTTTATCAGAGTCCTTCTCAAAACAGAGCCTTCCAGCAGTGTTTAATGAGCTGCAGCCTCCAGACTAGAATGGGTCCCTCTCTGGAGCCTGTCCTGCTGCTGGATCTCCTGTTCCAGGCACTGGATGGCAAATGTGCCACTGATCCCACACAGCCATGGCAGCTGCAGCTTTGGCAAGTCCAGACTCTGCTCTTGGTGAGGTGCATTTGGTCTGGGCTCACTTTAAACCTCTCTTTTTCTCAGAAGAGGTTAATCAAACTCAACAGCACATTTCCAACCCAAAGTTTTACAGCCTGTCAGGCATTTGTACAGCTGTGTTTTAGGAACTCATAATCCTTAGGGATGTACCTTAGCATTGCCTCCCTCCCTCCACTGGCTGAAAACAGGCAGAAGATGGGAAAATTTGAAATAAGAGACTAATTAGAAACAAGATGCTCTGCAAGCAAAATGGCCATAAAAGAAATTCCTTGTGAGTGGAGTCTCCCATGCCCAATGTGCAGGATTCAACACCAAACTTCTCCCCATAATTCACAGCACATGGATCCTCCAGTGTCTGCTCAGTTATTGATGCTGGTGCCATGAGCAGCAGCTCAGAGCAGAAGATTCTCAGAGATCCTTCCAACTTCAATTACTCTCCAATTCCATAATGCTATGACTCAGGAGGAATTCTCTCTTTACTCCAGCCACCTACTTCCAGAACTATGTAGGAAGATACTCACTTTGAGGCAAAATCCCTCTGTCAAATTAGTTTTAAAAGATCAAACAGCTTGAAATATTAGTAGGAGGGAACTGACACAATGATGGATACAGAGCATGACTCTGCAAGGTTCACTTCTTCAGGCAGGCAGCAAGAAGTCAGGATTTGGGAGACCAACCTCAAGGTATTTCTATTCTGACCCAATATCCTGGACTTGTGAAAACAGCCAAACTGCAAAGTCAAGCTTGGTCAGCATGTCTGAAGTAGAAGAGTTTCAAGCAGATGCCTGTTGATCATTGCCCCTCCCAGGTACCCCTGCCATGGTGCCACAGAGGGAATTCCAGGAGTTATCCCATGCACACACCCCTGCCATGGTGCCACAGAGGGAATTCCAGGAGTTATCCCATGCACACACCCCTGCCATGGTGCCACAGAGGGAATTTCAGGAGTTATCCCTCACACACACCCCTGTCATGGTGCCACAGAGGATTTTCAGGAGTTATCCCTCACACACACTCTGCCATGGTGCCACAGAGGATTTTCAGGAGTTATCCCTCACACACACTCTGCCATGGTGCCACAGAGGATTTTCAGGAGTTATCCCTCACACACACTCTGCCATGGTGCCACAGAGGATTTTCAGGAGTTATCCCATGCACACACCCCTGCCATGGTGCCACAGAGGATTTTCAGGAGTTATCCCATGCACACACCCCTGCCATGGTGCCACAGAGGATTTTCAGGAGTTATCCTTCCCACTCTTCAGTGGAGCAGAGCTTCACTGCCATTAAAACACAGCCAAGGGACACAGAGTATTTTTTATGCCTGCATTTTGTTCTCACTGGCACAAGCACATCCTCTACAAACAGGTTAGAGCAGCCTGAGTCCTCCAGCCATCCCCATTCTCCTGCAGGGAAAGGTGGATTTGTGCCACCACCATGTGTGTGGCTCAGCAGCAGTGTCAGCAGAGCCCAGTGCCTCAGGAGCCAGGAGATAAGGACAGGAAAGGCAAAAGGCTTCACTTGATGAGGCTGCAAATAATACTGAGATTAAAATAAAGCTCTGTCTGGTGCTGTAGAATCCACCCTTGGGTGGCACTGCCTGTAGCCCACTCAGCACCAGGAAGGTCTCGTGGTTATCCTAAATCCAAGGTTATTCCCTGCAGTTTGCCCCTGCCTGTGTCTTCACATGCACATTTGTGCTTGTGCTGATCAAGCTTTGCCTTCAATTCTGGATCAAAAATCTCCCATCTGTGTGTCATTTGTTGCTGTTGTTTAATTTTAGGTGTTACAGAAAATCCTGCCGATGTCAAAATCCAGCAGAGAACAGAATATGGCAGCAGAGGAAACAAGCTCATGGGCTCCAAATGCCAGCTGAGAGCTGCTTCATTTTTGCTTGTTTAGATTCAGAGAAAGCTGTGGTGAGAGGAACTGAGCAGGGAAAAGACACAGAAGGGGGATCCAAAGCAGAAGAGGAGGCAGAGCTCCATGAGAACACGGGAAGAGGGCAGGGGGAGACTTGTCTGCACTGCATGATGAAGTTGTGCTGCAATGCCACCATTAAGGACAAGCTGAACTTCCATTACAAGCTGCTTTGTGGCCATTCTTCATCTCAGCTATCTAAGCTGACATTCTGAACACCTTATCTTCACCAAAAAGGGAACTTCCTCCTTTTGAAAGATAAAGCAAAACCTGCTGGCTTTGTAAACAAGAAGGTTGTATGTGAAGAAAAGGGGAAAAAAAAAGAGAAAATGTGTTTTTCTCCCTTTTTAAAATGGTAGTTTAGGAGGCAATGAATTACTCAAGTGGTTTATAATAAAATTAGATTAGGACTCCTTAATACAGGAAAGTGCTGGTGCTGTTCACTTGACCAAGGTGAAACACCCAGCAAGCCAGGAGGGGGGAGGCAGAAGGTTCATTCCCTGTCTCCTTACCTGTGCCTGCCCTTCCTGGATGCCCCTCACCTTGTGCTCATCAATTCTATCCCGCAGGCACCTCCCTGGCTCTCAGGCCAAGGACAAACTGAGATTTGCTCCTCCAGTGCCATCCTGGTTAAACAGTGCCAAATTCTGGCGTGTTCCTAGAGGGAAGCAGCGTGCCCAGCCCTGCCTGCCACCCCTGCTGCTCCCAGAGCCCACCCAGGGACTCTCCACGGATTGATTTTCACAGCCTGTGCTTTCATTTGTTTTCAACACTCTGCTGACCTTTGTGTGAAGGTTTAAACAAAGCTCTGCAGACCCTTGAGGCTGCTGCCTTGATAGTATCAGTTCATCACTGCAATAAATTTGCTGGGTGGATGGCAGCCTTGTGTGTGTGCTTTTGTGCAGGGGAGGGATCCCTCAACCTGGCTCCTCTGTGGATACTGAAGCTTTTTTTGGTGGAATCAATGAGAAACTGCTCAGTGCTGCTGAGGCAGGGGCAGGGCAACACCCAGCAGCTCTAGATGCTTCTTCCTGGGCTGTCTTCAGACAAGGCTGTGTCCCATGTGAATTGCAGAGACATTCCAGGAGCAGGACAGAAGCCAGGCCTTCCTGATTTCCCCCCAAACCATTAGCTGACAGAATCAAATTCCCTCCTGTGCTCTCCTTACTGCCTGATGGTGTCTTAAATCTTCTGTTCAATGGAGCAGCTTCACCAAGATGCTTCCTGTGGGACACCAGGCAAACAGGGAAGGGGCATTTGCTTCACCAGCTGCAATTTAGGAGAATGAAAATGCTTCTGTTTTTTGGGGTATTTTAGTAAAAAAGCTTGAATCCTTCTGGCAGAGTTCTGCATGGTGTGACAGCACATGCAGCCCCACACGTGGATGATCTGTGGTGGGATGATGAAGAGCAGCAATTTGTGGTTACCTGATTTTGGCAGCATT
Source organism: Emberiza elegans (assembly GCA_024865655.1). Taxonomy (NCBI): domain Eukaryota; kingdom Metazoa; phylum Chordata; class Aves; order Passeriformes; family Fringillidae; genus Emberiza; species Emberiza elegans. The sequence continues at coordinate 3,053,176 of JALJVW010002397.1, forward strand.
TCCCTCATGGCTCAGCTGCTCCCGCCTTGGCACACAGGCTGGCATGTCCCCAGAGAGGCACCAGTGCACAGAGAGGTCCAGTGTCCCACTCTGGCTGCCCCCCAGCACCCACACACTGCACTTCCACCCTTCTCTGGGCTGGGTAAAACCTTGCCCAAGGTGGCACAGGCCATGTGCCCACACAGTTCCCTGAGTTCTCTGTGCTCCCACAGCATCTGGCACAAACATTGAATTCTGCTGGCTCTGTTCACATCCACAGCCCCAGAAAGCAGCTGAGTAAAGCCCACCCAGACACTGCCACCATCTCCTCCTGCTCCCACAGAGAGGGGTCAGGCTGAGGAGCACTGTGGAGTGGGGACATCCCAGGGCACACTCCAGCCCAGAGGAAGCACTTCAGGTTAAACAATAACAAAGCCGCTGCTGTCCCTTCAGAGAAACCTCATGTCACAGCAGACACTTGACAAGCTGTAATCAAAGTCTGTTCCAGGAACAACTGTGTATGTTATTAGCTACTTCTGGGCTTGTTAATTCTTTGTTTTCACCTTTCTGCAAAACCTTTCACAAATCCTCATTTCAGTGAAGCAACAAAACTTCCACTTCCTTGGATTTGCAGGCTTCACTTAACAGGATTAGGTGACAGGATTTCTTTGGAAACGTGTGGTGATGGAAACACCTCCTTCATGAGAAATGGGGGGAAAGCTCACAGTTGTGTTTTTGCTTCTATAAATTCAGACTTCTCAGGAGGGGAAAGGCTTGCAGAGCAGGTGTTTGCCCTTTCAGTATGAGGGAATGCTTAAATTTTCCTGGCAGGGACAAGACTGGATGGACAGAGAAAGATCCTGCCCTCCCCCTTGGCTGGAAGGGTTTCCAGCTGCAGAAGACCCTCACAAAGGTGATTAAACTCCACTCAGGATTTGTGGGAGCAGGTGTTTGCACCAAATTCAAGCTGAAGATCCTGTTCAGCAGAGAAGAACTGGAAGACAGATTTAATAGAAAAGATCCTGGCAGTGTAATCTTTTCTGGTTAAGCAAAAGGAAGTGTAAGTAATTATTTGATAATCATCTGTAAGTACCCACATGGAGAGGTGGAGACCTGAACACGGAGGACTCCTCACACCAGCAGATGGAGTTGCAAAAGAGATGCTGCCTGTGAGCTCCACGCCTCCAGGCCAGAATTCAGTTAATAATTTTTCATGTTGAGGGCAACTAACCTCTAGATTGACACGATGAAGTTCTCGTAGATTCTCTGTCACAGGAAATTTTAAGCAGAAGATTAGATTTTTTTTTCATAAAAGGTCTGCCTTAGCTCAATCCCAGATGCTAGATTTGAATCTGCAATCAATTTGGGTTCGTCCCAGCTCATGTCACAAAGGAAGCCAGAGTAAATGTTAATAATGTTCTTTTCTATATTAAATCCTGGAAAACAGAAAGGCAAATGAACAGGAATAGTGACTAGAATGCTCACACCCTCTTCTGAGTCACTTGTGAATATGCTCTACTCCTTACACGCAGCACAAATCCCTGAGGAGCTCCTCTGGCACTACTGTGGGGCTCCATCCCTTTCTTTGTCTCCCCATGTTAGGGCCTTCCCTTGCCCTCTCTGGCTGCTCAGTTTCCTCAAAAAATAGATTTGCCCAAGCCTTTTGAAACTTCCAATGAACAGTATAAATCAGATCTTGCTGTTCCATTTATTGATGGCTCTTCAAAGATGTGCAAGAGGTTTGGAAGCTCTCAGGACTCCTTTTGACCCTTCCCAAGTGGAACCAAGTAGGTCCTTTTAATCCAAGCTCCTGTCCTGTAGAGGTTTGTGTGCTCAGAATTCAGGATTCTGGGTTTGGTTGCAGTGATCTATTTGAGCACTCTTTGGGTCTGCTTCAAAGGAAGATTCCCAATGAATTCTTGGGGATTGTGCCTTTGCTTTTTGCAAAAATCTTGCTGGGAGCGTGGCAGCGTGATGGGATGGTGAATCCAAACTGAAACCCACAAATAGTAAATTCTGTTGGTGCAAAATGTTTGTTTTCCTGGAGAAATTGAAAGCAAAATAATGAGATTTCCCAGCCTGGGTAATTATATTGCATGAATTTCCAAGTGCAGTGAAGTCAGCTTCAGCCTTCATGTTTTATTAATGCCTCGTAGCTCAGTAAAATGAGTAATAAACTGGCACTTTGGAGAACTGATGGAGCCATTCCCAAGGCTGGATGACAAGTAACCATTCATTTACTGAGCTCCCTCCAGCAGTTTTGCAGGATACACACAAAGAACATCAAGGAGCCACGGAAATAACTACCTTGCACCAAAGGTGCTGCTTAGAGTAGGTGCAGAAATTCATTTCAGCACCTTGTGAGGTTTCTGTGTAGGGAAAATGAGGCAGAATGGTTACCCTGGCCAGATTATCACAATGCTGGACTCAGGATTAAAAACCTGCAACAGTCTTGCTGACATTTTCAAATCCTTCCTCAGCATTCTGTAGGAAAAATCCCATTTAATTGGAGGGGTTCTTTCCTCATAAATCCACTCTTTTATTCTAATTTCTCTTTATAAAGGGACCAAGGAGAGAGGATCTGAAATAGAAGAAAACAGACAAAAGTGCTCTTAGATCTGTGTTTTCCTCCAGTGAGAACAGGAAATTCTCAGATATTATCACTCCCATGTGTACTCCTGGGACAATTTTCCTCTCTACTAAAAATTAAACCAGGGAAACCATATGCCCTGCTTAAATTTTCTGAGCAAGGCTCATTTGTAGTGTGTCGAGCTGCCAGCCTTTGTGACTGTTCGCTGAAGCAAGTTTTATTGCTACAGGAGGTGAAATAAGGAAGATGCTCACAAGAGAGAATTCTAAAAGATTTCACCAAGGCCTCTTAGCAAAGCAGTGGTAGGAACTAAAATGCAGGATTTCCTAATTCCTTGTGCCACAATCAGCCCACTGGAACAAACCATTCCTCTCCACTTGTGCTTGTTCAATGCTGCCTCTTAAACCCAGAATCCAGCTGTTGCCACTGAGCTGAAAGCAGCTTTTGTGAAGCATTTCCCTAAATGCATTCCAAGGCAGGTTTGTTTGCACTAAACCTGATGAGCCAGCTGCCACTGGAAGAGTCACTTCAATCCCCAGCTGACAGCCATGTCCTGAGGAGGTGGCCCTGGGCAGCAGGGAAAGCCCAGGCTGCAGTTTCATCACTGACAGCCTCACGTTTTTCAGGGGTGGGAAAGGAAAGGGTAAGATCCATTTCCTACTGAAAGGCAAGATGAATAGAGTGCCCAGTTCTTTTAGGCATTTAAGGTCTGCAAAACCCACTGGTAAGGAAAACCTTCTGATGAGCTGCTCCTTGTTCTAAGGAGCCCTGCTCTCCTCCATGATCCCTCTCATGTGAGCTGGCAGCAGGTTATCATCTCCTCTCACTGGCACCATTTGCTAGGCTAAGGGAGTCTGTCCTTCCCCCTCTGTTCCTGTAAAACTGTCACTTACCCCCACCTCACATTGCCCTCACAGCCCCTTGCTGCACCACTTGTACCTGGAAGACCTGAGCCTGGCACTGCAGGGGAGCTCCCACTGCATTTTTCAGAGGAGCTCCTGCACCTTCCACTCCAGGAACTGGGAGTCTTCTTAAGACAAATGGAGCAAGAGGGATTAACAAAAACAAGAGACAAGGTTTGTAGTCAGAAAAGGAGAAGCCCTGCTGTTCCAAGGTTGCTGTGCATTTCAGACCAGGCAGAGTCAGCCAAGGGCTCTGAGCCTCCAGCAGAGCTCTGTGCCTCATCCACCCATGTGCCCCAAGAGCCGGAGGTAAGGAAATGGGGATCCTCTGGAGAACTGAACCTCACTGCAGTCCATGGGAATTGTTATGTTGGGAGACAGTCCTTATCCTCCTGCCCTTGGCAGAGGTCAGTCTGAAATGCTGGAGGTGAGAGTGTGCTTCCCAGAAGGAGTGGCAGCACATGCATGCCACGGATTTATGCTTGCAATTCAATAAGTCTGCCTGCTTGAATCCAACCCTAATTGTAGTGTGTCTCACTGATGATTTAGAGCATTTGATTTACTGATCTGATTTTACTCTTCCTGCAATTTCACCTCTTTGAGCAGATCTTGCCAGCAGGTTTTCATTACCAAATAGGTGGGTTTTTAAAATAGCACAATTGCAAGTCATAATCATAAATATCAATCTTCATAACTCATCTAAGCACTCCATGTTCTTGTAATGTCATGTGTCAGGATTCTGCTGCAGAGATAAAGCCCCATCCATGCAGCTGCCAGCCTCTCATTCCTTTATTGATTCTGCCCTAGTTGCTGTAATTGAGTTTTTATACTTACCTTGCTCTTCAGTGTATAAATGCCCATCAGAGACAGGAAAAGAGCCAGCCCAGGGAGTTCCACGGCTCAGCTCCTCTCAGCAGAAGAGGGTGCTGTGCAGTTCTGATGAAAATGGATACTTCAGCAACTGAGGCAGTTAAGCTGAGGATTGCCTGTCCAGGTATCAAACCATGTTACTCACACGTCAGCAGATGACTAGGAAAAAGTTTATATCCCTTATTTTCCACTGGATGGGATGAATGAGAGAATAATCTGCAATTTTCCAGCACTGACTCATCTGTCCTGAGTTGCCTGCGTTAAAGCAAGCCTTAAAGGGAACCTTTTGTTTAGTTTATAATCCAGGACACTGTTCTGAAATGTTTGCATGTTTAAAATCCAGATCCACCTCTCATTTAGTTTGGACTCAACCCTATTTACAGGTGTGTTTGCAGGAGTGAGTTTGAGGACTGTGTCCTCAGCTGCCAGGCAGCCAAGGAGCCTCTCTGCTATTGCCACTTTTACTATGGAACAGTGAGTTAAAGGCAGAGCTGGGCAAGGACTTTACTCTTCTTTAAAACTCTCAAGAGTGCAGCACAACAATTGCTGTGACACTCTTAAGAAGCATTATGCATACAGATATGTACTGCACTGAACTATCCAGCATGGAACTGGGAACCATTTCTGGGGCTCTGCAGCAACAACGAGGTGTGAATGTGAGAGTTGGCCAGGAAGCAGCTGAACATTTTTGGCCTTTCTGTGCTTCCACCACTAGAGAGCAGGAGAAGGTTCTCCAGGGTGAACATGGAGCATGAGAGAACAGCCTGCATCCAGAGTTACAGGTGGGAGTTCTGACAGCAGTACACCACCCTGTGTCCCACTGGGACAAGCTAATTCTTTTTTTTTCTAGCCTAGATGCCACCCAAGGAGCAGAATATTCACCATTAGGGGCTGCACTCTGCCAAAATGTAACTAGAATGAAGGACACTACATTCATGTGCCTTGTGGTCTGTGATAATTATCCTGTAGGCATTTTTGCAACCTTAGGAGAGATATCTCTCTGAACCATGAAAATTAGTTCTGTGTTTTCAGCTTTTCAGTTTTTCCCAATGTTTTAGAAAATACAGGGTGAAACTACAGCTGAAACTACAGCTTTACCAGCTGGCAGATGCTGAGAGTGGTCTTCACTCCCCAGTTCTGCTCTCCCTTCCCTTTTCTTTGCACTCAGGAAACTTTCACAAACATTTCTATTTCCCAATCCAGAAATTTAAGAGTTTTTTGTTTTGCTTCCTTAGCTGCCTGCCAGCTTAGAAGACTCCCTCAGTTTTTAAAGCCCTGCTGAGAGCCAGAGGCAGTAAAAGCAGCAGAGTGTAGGAGGTGGCTGGGGAAATGCAGCTCCCCCTTTGGCTGGGGTTCATTGTGCCACACAGAATAGCAAGGTGAGGTGGAGATGCCAGGAAGGGACTCCTTGCCAGGAAAGCTGTTGGGATGTTTAAAGAAGGGACTGGAGCCCTGCAGAACACTGTGTCCTGGGCTCTGCCTGGGCACCATCAGATGGTACCTTCAGGGGAGGCTCAGGGCTATGGTTTCACCTGTGACTGCCAGAAAGAAGCACAGAGCATCTGCCTTCATCTCATCACTGGAGAAAGGACAAGCAGTGAAGACACAAAGAAGGAAGATCCCAAATGGATGCAGAGTGCATTTCCCAATCCACATGCTGTGCAGGGTCTGTGGGAGCTTGTTCTGCCTGCCTGCACATCCTCCTGGAAAGGGATGCTGCCATGCTGGCTCTTACAAGGAAGTGCTGCCTGGGCCTGGAGTTCATGATTGGATGCTTGCATCCAGCAGCCCTGTCAGAGCCATGCCACTGGCACAGGAGTGACACTGATCCATTCAGGCAGAATTCCTGGCATTTTACACTCCAAGGAGCTTGTTCTGCTCTGTGTTTTAGAGCACATGCACAGAAGGACAGGGGGACAAAGGCAGACAGGTACCAAGTGGAGATTCTCAGCTACTCTGAAGTCCATTCAAATTCCCTTCTGCTTTGTTCCTTCACAAAAGTAGCTTTTTCCACTGAAGTAATTTTCCCCACAGGTTGGATCAGCAGCTCGCGCTGAAACCCAAGCCAGCACTTTTCTCGAGGGTGATAACCAGCTAAGGTTCCACTTTCCATATTGCCTGACCTAGATAAGACACAGGCACAGCCTGCAGAGCTGCAGAAACCCAGGGCGGCAGGCAGGGGAGCACAGCCTCCCTTCCTGCTGTGGGGAAGAAGGTGCATTTGCTTGCACACTTCAGCTGCAAACTTCCTTAAGTGGACTGCTGCAATCAAGGAACAAATTATCTCCATTATGGTAATGTGGTTCAGACAAAAATCCTCTTAGAAGTCCTCACTAAGCAGCCACAGTTTCTCAGGTTTAGAACGGACAGGTAAAACCCTCTGATCTGACCTCAGCTTGGTTTACAAATTCGTTTTAGATTCTTTTTCAGGTTAACTAAAGGAAATGGTAGGAATTGGTAGGAATTAAAGATAGAATTGGTAGGAATTAGAGACAGAAATAACAAAGGAAATGAAGATCTGACATGGCTTTGAGAAAGGGAGATATGGAGTAAGAATCTGTCCCCAAACTTCATTAGTTGCCCATGTTTTAAAGTTAAAAGGCTATTCACAGTTAGTACAAAAGGTTGTGCCGTCTGTCTCCAACCTCCTTAGGGGGAAGTCTTCCAGAACATACCCGGCTTGATGCTTAGAAAGTTCTTCTCCAACTTTTCAGCCTAAATTTACTTCTGGTGCACACTCATGGCCATGTACTGTCCCAGTGTGTGTTAACTCACACACAGAACCATGGAATGGTTTGGGTTGGGAGGGACCTTAAAGCCACCTCCTGTCATGGGCAGGGACACCTTCCACTGTCCCAGGCTGCTCCAAGCCCTCTCCAACCTGGCCTTGGGCACTCCCAGGGATCCAGGGGCAGCCACAGCTGCTCTGGGCACCCTGTGCCAGGGCCCCAGGCTGGCCACACCCCACACACACCCCACAGCTCAGTGTCTTGGCAAACCTGCTGGGGCTTTTCACAGGATGCCACTGTCCCTGTCACTGACAAAGGTGTTCAACAGCACCAGTCCCAGCCTGACCCCTGAGGACACCACTGGTCTCCTGGACACTGAGCCACTGACCACAGCTCCTGGGGTGTGACCATCTCACCAATTCCTTACCCAGCCTGACGCCCACCCATGAAAAATCCATGTCTCCCAGTTCAGACACTGGGATCATGCAGGACAGGGTCTGATGCTTTGCACAAGCAGATGATTCAGTTGTCCTTCCCTCACCCCTCAACACCATAATCCTGTCACAGAAGGTCACCACATTTGTCAGGCAGGATCTGCCCCTAGTGAAGCTATGCTGGCTGTCACCAATCACCTCCTTACTCTGCATCTGCTGTACTGCAGATCTGCTCCATCTTGCTGGCTCCTGAGGTGAGACTGCCTGGCCTGTAGTTTCCCTTATTTCCCTGTTTAAAAATACATGTATTACATTACTGAAATTCCCTTGCTGCCAGCCTTGTCTTTAGCAGATTGAGTGGGATTTAGTCCTGCTGCAATTCTAATAACTTAGTGAGGGGTTACCACTCTGCTCTACTTTTGTTTGTTCTGTTGTGATGGGCTTCATTAGAGTGATTGAGAGAATCTAAACCCAGCTAAACCCAGCCCCTGCAGCTTAGGCACTGCATAAAAAAACTCTCCAAGCTGCTGTTTGAGAGAGCTGATGTTCTAGATGAAGGGTCAGGGAGCAAAGAGAGGCCAAGGGTGGGCAGGTGCTTCAGTCATGCTCCCACAGTCAGTCAGTGGTGGAGGCAGGTGTAGGGCAGGGTGTCCTGAGCACCAAGCCAGGTCAATGTACCCACACTGAGGCTCTGCTGTGATACTCTGAGAGGTCAACTCACGTTCCATTTCCACACCTCCCCCTATCACTGCCTGTGTAAGAGATCACACCTAAAGCAGCTCCAGTCTGAACAGATCAGGTCCCACAGTGCAGCCTGGACCCTGTGAGGCTGCGTTTGAGAATAACCCTGCTGTGCCCAGCTCGGGTGTGCCTGCACACACAGCAGGGTGGAAGTGCTGCTGCTCAGGTTGCCAGGGCAGCTCAGAGCATGCACTCGAGACAGAGGCCTGGGTGTGAGGGCAAAGGTTGGTGCAGAAAATAGCAACCAGAGCTCCTGTCTTACGTTCTCAGCTCTGGCTGTGACTCATTACCTGAATTCTGTTTAAACTGCTGTGCCCCAGGGACTCCTACCAGCACCTCTCTCCACCCTGACAAATAAGCCCACCATCCTTCTCGAGTGGACTGAATTTAAGGCAAATAGCTTCCCCACATCCTATGTACTATACGTGACCCTGGGCAACACCTGGGTCTTGAGGGGGCTTGAGGGGAAACAGGCAGGAAGTTTTCACTAAAATACATCAGTAAAAGGGAAGACAAAACAAAGGAATTCTGAGGGAGAATCTGCAGTGACACTGCATTAAGGAAGAAGGAAAAAGTAAAATTTCTTCTTTGCCACTGTGGTGAAATCGCATCTATAACATGGTGTTCTGTCATGGGCAGAGTTTGTAGGCAGTTCAGAAAAAATGACACAAGTGATGAGGGAGCTGAAAAGACTGACTTGTGAAGAAAGATTAAATTAACACAATTAAATATGTATAGCTTGGCTCAGCAATGACTGGGGGTCCTGAAAACCACCTGCCAGTAGCTGAAGGGTTTGAATACAGGAAGGGCAATCCAGTTTGTTACAGAGTGCTGCCATGAGAAGGGAAAGGGAAGGGAGTAAAGGCAGCAAGGCTCCAGCCCAGGAGTCTCCTGCCAGTGATGTACTGATGCTCCATGAACCATGCACCTGAGCAGAGAGACATGTCCAAGGCTTGTGGAAATAAAAGTCCAGAGCACAAATGCTGGAACAGCTCTGATACCCAGAACTGGAGCACTGGAAGGGAAAATGCTCTGATGACAGTGTAGAAGTCAAGCTCCTGGTAAGTGTTTTGAGCCTTGAGTTGTGAAGAGGCACCAAGGGAAAGGAGGCAGCAGCCCCTGTGAACCCGGGCAGTGTCACCTAACAGAGGTGGTGGCATCAGCAGAGGCCTGTGCACACATGGAGGGACAGCAGCCCTGGGGACACTGAGGACAAGGATCTCCTCAGAGAACACTTGAATGGGTCCCACTGTGCTGAGTTTCCATGAGCCTGGCCCTGAATGGAGCTGACGAGCAGAGCCAAAACAGAGGGAGGCAACTTCTCTACAAGTGCAGCTTTCAGGCTCACCCCTCAGTTTTCTTTTGCACACATATTTTCAATCTCAGAGCAAACTGAAACTGGTCCAACACTTGCAATTAACTGCCTGGTATCCCACAGAGCTCTCACAAAACCAGGGACTAATCAGAGAGCCAAGCAGGGGAGTGTGAGTGTGAAGCACAGCTACACCTGTTCAGTTCCTGCAGGCAGCCTTCATCACTCTGCTAGAAAGCACAATGTTGCCATAATGCAGGAGAGAATTTCACCTTGTATCTGTAAAATAGGAAGCATTACAAACCTCGACTTCCTCACAATATTATGAACTTGATAACCTATTTGCAAAAAAAAGCCCAGGACTCTCTGGATGAAAGAGCAAAGGGCTGATGCTTGTCCGGGTTCCCTGGACATTAGCAGCTGTGCAGACAATCAGCATTATGTTATGGACAAAGGGTAAAAAACTTCCCCTTTCTGCAGATTATCCTGTGCCATTGACTGACACCTCCCAAACCAAGAACAATTGGCCCAGTTATTCCCAAATCCAGCTATTTATTCTTAGGCAGTAAAGGTCTGCATCCAGTCATGCTGTCCAACCTGTAGACACCCCAAAAGGAACAACAGCCCAAGGGTCAGGGAGAGCTTTTTCCCCAGAATCTTCTTAGACAGTTCTTTCCAGCAGATCTGATTTGCAAGCTGCTGGAAGATCAGCTCAGAGTATCTTTGGAAATTACGAAGTATTGAGTGCACACCTTGGAGAAAAAGCAACATAGATAAGATCGGGATATCACTTTCAGCTAAAACGTTGGGATTGTGCTTGAAAGAAATCAAATGCTTTCAAATTACCGAGCTTATCTCTCTGCCTTGTGTTTTTCCTGTGCCTTGAAGGCGTCGGTGCTCAAAGCTTCTCCCTTTCTCCGGACAATGGGGGCTGCAAAGGAGCCTTTTCAGTGTGTCAGGTCAATAGTCCAAAGACTGAGAAGGATTTGTGCTATAGATAGTAACAGCATCAAAGAGGCCATTACATCTTCAGCACCAGTAATCCCCATTTAAAAAACTCCATTATCTGACTGGTTCTTCATTTGCTTGTCACGTAATCCTCCTCGTTGTTGTGGTAACTCAGGAACGGGTGCTGGGAGCTTAACAGAGACAATGATGGAATTGCCTGTCCCTGGATTTAGTCAGGATGGTTATGGGCAAGACAGAAAGAAATCAGGGACTAATGGAGAGTTCAAAGATGATAACTGAGCCAGGAATACAGTCTGGGAAGGTGCTGCTGCAATTCTGAAATACTTATCAGACTTTCTTGGGGACTGACCTTTTTTCTGATTTCCATGAATCATTCAAGATCAAATCCCTGACTCTATTTTTTAGAAAACCATTCAGTGTAAGTCATAAATAGTGAACAGGTCTGTTCTCTGAATTGCTGAATTGAGATTGCCGAATTTCTACAAAAATCAATGCCTGCTCCTGGGACGATGGAAAATGGGTTCTTTTATTAACCAGAACAGCAATTATTTGTTAATATTTATATCCTCTTCTAGAAAATTAGATGTCTTGGGAGAACAAAAAGATGCAGCACCTCTCTGTTCCTGGGCTGCCAGCTGTAGTTCAGTTCAAACTGGTACAAAACTCAATGTCCTGACCTCCACAGGAGTGTTTGGCTTCTTCTGGAGGACATGGACTGCAACTCAGGCAGCTGCCTTCTCTCTGATCACTGAATTCAAGGCAGAAGTGGGATTCATTTCCCATCAAAACCAAAAGGAAGCCAAATAGGTTTGTAAACCCATCATAGCTTAGGTGAGGAAGAATCCCTTGCTTTCAAAGACACTTCTGAGTAACCAAAAATGAGTCACAAAGAAGAGGCTGAGAATCAGAGTGATCATCCCTCTGATGTGGAAGAGTCCATCAGGTGTAAGAAAGACCAAGCTGCCAAGTGCATTTATATCCCAAATGCAACCTCTCCTCAGCAGAGCCCTCAGCAGCCCAGGAAAAACCAGGTTTCTGCAGGATTAGGGAGAGATTATCACAAAGCCATCTTCCTAAGAACCTGCTAAAATAGGGAGCACAAAGAAGAACAGTAATGGCACTAAACATTGCCAGATCATCTTTAACTCTCAGCGATCTGATGCAAAGTCTGTTTTAAAACAGCTTTTGTAGAGACAATCCCTCAGGCAGCCCCAAGGCACAGGACCCGTGACTAAAGAGCACCAAATGAGGAAATGTGGCTGCTCCCTTAACAAGCAACCTCTGTAGTGCTTCTCCTGTGTGGGACTGACTCAGCACTCAGCTGGAGCACCCCATGGAAATTTTGGGGAACAGCTTAATATTTAGCCTTGAACTGCAGCAAAGTATCCTGTGGAGCAGAAGCCAAGCTGCCATGTCTAAAAGGATAGCTCAGGAGCTGTCCATGGAAGAGCCTGTCAAGTATGAAGATGCTTAAAGTGGTTAGGAAATAAGGCAGCTATTGGGCTACCTCGAAATTAAATAGTTAGGAATTAAGGAAGAAAAGATATCCCCACGTCAAGCTGCTGTATGTGTGAAGGAGGGTAGGAAAAATGTTTCCTTTAGAAAAGGCTCCCAGTCTTTGGTCAGTAAATCAGATGTGCTGGGGATGGATGCAAATTCTCCAGTGCTGCTTAATGAATGGCAGCTGGCACACATCAAGGGCTGAAGAGATATGATAGCTGGAATCTCCTGCCTGGTGCTGAGGGAGGGGGCAGCACCATCCTTCACTGCCTCCACTGTCACTGCAGCAAAGGTGTGACATCTCTTTCTGGCTGCAGTGTTTGGGCACCAAGCAGCTTCAACAAGAGTGATTTATTACTGTGTGCCCTTCATTTATTCAGTGCTGTGAATTTGCAGGAAACAGCAGTTAAAGAAATAGGAATATAAACGTGGATTTCAAATTGCCTCGGTGTGACACTTTAGCAAACAAGAGAAGTGCTTTCCCATAAATTGCTTGTGATGGTCAGGCAGTGACTGGCTTTAGGAGATTCATGGAATGAAGGGGACAGCAGCCCAGCACTGCCAGTGCCAGGCAGGCTGCAGGAGGAGACAGGGAAGGGAGCACTGATCTTTGAATGACAGATCTCTCTTCAAGCTCTGGAGTCGGGATCCTGGGCCCTGCAGTCCTGCCCTGAGCTCTGCTGTTTCCATGTTTGTTCCTGAGTTCTCTGACCTCCCTGGACCTGCAATGGTCACCAGCCCTGTCCTGCTTTCCCAGCTGAGGCTCTGTGGCCCACTGGGGAGGATGCTGCCCCTGCCTGTGCCTGGGCTCCCTCTGCTGCTGACCTGCCCTTCCCTGTGTTACAGCCTTGCTCCTCCTTCAGCAATTCCACCTCTTCCTGAGGGCAAGGGGTGTGTGCCTGAGAGGGCTGGGATGGAAGAAGCAATTCTTCCATGATCACCTTCTCTTCTGTAGTTCTCTCCTGCATACATTCATCATGGAATTCACTGTCAGTAACAAAATGAAACGATGGTCTCAGGACTAACTGGGGTGGGGGACATCTAAGGAGTGTTTCATGAATTTGGGACAGGGTTCAAAAAAGCCACTGGAGAATGGCAATGGCAACCAGAGCCTCAAGAACAAAGCCAGCTCACACTGCTCCACCCGCAGAGAGCCAGAACCAATGCCTGCACCTGATGACTGCACTGAGAGCACTAAATTGATTTCAGGTCTGCTCCCAGAATTAAACTGCCTTGCCTATTGAGGACTGAATGAGCCATGGAAAGCAAACTTTCCCCCTTTTTAGAGCAGTGTATGCAAGGATAGGACAAGGTTTTCTGCTTGAATCATTTGATAAATATGCAAAATTCTGGAATTCTTCAGGGCTGTTAAATATTTATCATTATGAAAACTATACATTTTCAGTGGGAGCATAATTTGTAAAGAAGGCACAAGCTTTTAGGCAGGATGAGAATCTGAAGGACGCATGCCTCAGTTTCCCAGATTAAACTTTTCACAACATAAGCACAAACTACTTCCAATGGGATGTGCCCCTGTCTAAAGATATTAAAGCATGAGTGCATGCACTGAAGTATGCTTCAATTCCATAGATGGATTTGCCTTCATGTCCTATTCAATTTAAAGTAATGAAATTATAAAATCTCAGTACAACAGAATGAAGAAAATGCTGCTCATGCTGCAGAGCTCACAGCAAATTGTACTCATGTCTCACTCAAGCATGTGAATTGCAATGATGCTCATTTCCCAGCAGTCTGCCTCCTAGGGAACTTAATAGACTTCTTGCCCTTCTTCAAGAAGAGGATTTTAATATCCCAAACTTGCAAATAGGGTTATATGCAATTCCATGACTCCCCCAAGGTTACACCAAGTCAGTTTCCAATCCAAGCTCTAGACAGTTCCTAAGCAAAGTAAATTTCAAGTGTAGCTCCCGCACCAGGGAAGATGTCCAGGAACAACCCTGCCCTTAAAGCCAGAGCAGATCTGTGAGGACGATCTGTCACACACTCAGGGGCCCTTTGCTTGCCTTGCTCCTAAATTCATCCAGAGGAAACAAAGGTCAGGATTCCTGCACTGAACTCTGGGCACTTCCAGCTTCTAGAACTGTTGGACAACAGAACCTGGATCAAACTTCAGCTGTTCAAACAGCCTCCCACCCCACGGAAACATGGAGCCCCCTAGAGCAGGCCACTGCCTGCAGCTCTGCAGCAGGGGTTACACCGATGGGATGGAGGCCTTGGGGCACTCAGCTCATGAGAGGAGTTAGAAATAAACGACATTCCCGGCAGTTCATTAGCTCACAGCATCTCTGCTCCTCAGCAGTGCTGTGCCTCCCTGACAGCCGGATCCTTGCGTCCCCTCCCGCAGGAACTGGGCCGGGGGCTGACACGGAAGGAGCCTTTCAGCTCACTCACCCAACACCCATTAAAGAGCAGCACCACACGCACAGCTGGCCAAAGGCTTGTGCTGCATTGTTCCAGGGTTTGAGAGGTAGATGGATGGATGAGACCAGTGAATAAGTGGGACAGAGGGAATGCTTCAAAAATAGCATCTCCTCCCACTAATAGATGCTCTGCTCTGTACCTGAAGGGGAAACAGCCTGTTTGCTGAGCCTTTCTTCTCCCTGTTGTTGTTGCTACTACACAGAGCTCTGAAAATAGATCAGTAAACAGCTCTGGGGGAAAAGGTATAATTGATGATGTCTTGGACAGAGGACCCTGTTGATCATCAGACTGGGATAAAAAGGCATTTTCTACACCATGTATTTTCACTTTTTTCCCCCCACCGAAGTGACACTTCTGAGGTTCTTTTGAGTTTGTCTGAGGTATATATTAGCCATAAAGTATGTGAGATAGCACCACCCAGCCCTGACAACACTCTGTATACCCCCCTGGCCTGAGTCTGATATACATTTCCTTTTGTGCTCCTTTACTAGCAAATTCTGATTTCTGTAACTTGGTCTTTTAGCTCAAGCTGAACTTAGCATTGGTGGTCCAGTGTTTTATCTTGTCAAAACCAAGATGGGGATATGGAAGCAGAACTCCCAAAGAGTCTAAAGTGTGATGTTCATTAAACAGCAAACACATGAAAGACACAAAACCTTTTAAATAATGCCTGCCTAACAATTCACTCAATGTTTTTCCACATCTACAAAGCTGTCTTTCACCACCATTGCCCAAAATAACAACATGAATCTGTGATGTTTACCTTGCACTCTCAATTTGGAAGGTGCTGCATTCAAGAAGGACCAAACGCTTTAGAAATAAAAAGAAAGAAAAAGTTGGGATTTAACGATGTTGTTGGAGGAACTGTATTTAAACTGCCACAGCTAACAAGCTGACAAGCTCAGCCAGAGAGGCAAACTTAAAATACATCAGATTTCTGCAAGTGTGCTGTTGCTTACATGGGAGAAATGATCCAGGCGTCCTCTCCAGATGGCCCCAGGCAATTGGAATTCCTTCTGCCACCACAGCATGTGGATCAATGAATTCTTCAAAATCTGATTTAATGCAAGATATTTTGGAGTATCTGCACTGATGACACTGGGATGGATTCCTGGCTGTTTGCTCAGTGAGCCTGAGAGCAGAGCTAAGCCCATGAAGCCAAAGCTGAGCACGCTTTGGAAAAGGAGCTTCACATAAATGGCCCTCACCACTGCAGAAAAAAGCACCCCATCCAATTCCAGATTCCACAATGACATTAATACAGCAAAAGCACTGATTAATTAAGCTGTAAAGCTTCCACCTCCAGACCTCAGAGGCAGAAGGAATGATATAACCAATTAATATACAAAAGCAGAAATAAATAGAACAGGCAGCTGCCCGGAATCCCATTAAAATCTAAAATAAGCACAGCACTGAAAATAACATTTAATTTTATTAACTTCTTACTTGGAAAAAAACTTACTTGATCAGTTAAGATCTATGCAAGTATAAGGATGATCCTAGGATTTTACACTAACAACAACAAAAATAACAACATAATTTAGTTGATTTATGCATTTACAGAGTTTAATTAGTGGCTACTGAATAATTAGTGATCTGGAGGTTATATTCAGTACTTATGTATTTGAAATATTAAGAAGTACTTGAAATTCAAACCCCCCCAGCCTAATTCTTGACTACTGGAGGACAGAAAACTTTCTGAACTAGTTCCTTTCCAATGGCTCTATACACTGAGTTTTTTAATGTACATTAACAGTTAATAATTTTTAATTCTTAATCTTAGTATCATTCTTCTACTAACCATGAGACTTCTATAGGCATCCAGTATCCTAATGGATATTCTCCTAAGGTGCTTGATGCTCCTAGAAAGCTGCAGCAGGGACTCAGTGCGCTGATCAATAAATTCCCTAGCACAAACCTGAAACTTCTTATGGAAAGAAAATGTACAGGATCTCTTGATCCTTCACAGAATCCTCTTTATGTTCTGGTTAGGTGTCCAATCTATGCAGGAGATGGCACAAATAATCAATTTGTTTTTCTTACTTGAGACTTGTGCTCTGTCAAGCACCTTTTGTATTATGACCATGACAAGCTGCTTCCAAGGGAATGACATGGAGATTCCAAGGGAATAAAGCAGGCGGTCAGAAGGGTCCTGCAGTGACACAATCCTGCTGTAGGGCCCTGTGCTGCTGTCCCTGCTTCTCTCATGGCACCAGGACAGTGTCCCATGGCATCCCTGGCTGTCCCTGCCTTCCCCAAGGACACACTGCTCCCTCCACCACAATGGCCCTGCCAGAACAAAAAGAGAGAAGCCTTTGTGAGTCATGGGCAGAGCTTTCCAACAGTTGCTGCAGGAGCATTTCAGAACTTCAGACAGGTAACAAATCCTCTGCCTGCCTGGTTTTTAATTGCTGCAAATCTTTCCACTGCCTGCAGTGAGCTGAATGCAGCAACAGCAAGGTGAGTGCTGCCGAGGGGAGCTGTGTCAGTGCAGCATTAATGCACACTTAAATCTTCGGGAATTCAGTGGGAATGCTACATCCATTACCTTGCACCAAAATACCTTTCAGAGCGCTCTGGGCACCATGAGTAATACCTGTCTATCGTTGCTTGGGGATGCAGGGTTTTTGAGGATGAAGAGGAGACGAGAATCTTGACTCCATAATTAGAAGGCTTGATTTATTATATTATATATATATATATATATATTACATTATAACTATACTACAAAGAGATAGAAGGAAGAAGTTCTCAGAAGGCTAGCTAAGAATAGAATAGAAAGAATGATAACAAAGGAGCTGGCTCCGACAGAGAGCGAGAGCCAGCTCTGCCATGACTGGTCAAGAAATCCAAACACCCATAGAAGGCCAATCACAGATGCACCTGTTGCATTCCACAGCAGCAGATAACAATTGTTTACATTTGTGGCTGAAACTGCAGCTCTCAGAAGAAAGAAATCCTAAGAAAGGATTTTTCCACAAAAGATGTCTGCGACACCTGTCACTGGTTCTTCCATCCGCTCAGTAGGGGGAAAGCATGTGCAGGTCAGCTGGAGCCAGCTCCACCTCCCAGCTTTGGTGTCAGATGTCAGGATGTTGTGCACCTCGCTCTGAGGCAGGAGGAGCCCAGACCTGTCAAAGTCCTTGGCTCCTTTCCAGAGGGTAACAGTGATGAATGCATTGCTCATCAGTGATTTGTCTGACCAGAGCCGGGTGCCTGCAGTCAGATCTAAGTCATTGACTCATCTCTCTCCACAGTCAATGCAGACACAGCTGCACTGCTACTGAGAACACAGACTGAGGAGACTCAGGGAGGCTGCAGAGTTAATATTTTCCTTCAATAAATAAGTCTTCCAATTGTTTTTACTATGAAATGAACAAGTTTGCAGATGCTTCTCTGCAGCTTTTAATTACCAACACCCTGAGCCGGTTTAGTGCAGCCTTGGGCTGGGTGTTCAGAACACAATGGGAGTGTGTTTGACATCTCTGTAATGGTTTTTTCCTGGGAATGGATGTGCCACTCACAAGGAAATCCTATTCAATAACCTTCTTGTGTCAGCACAGTCAGAATTAATCACGTCCTCCATTACACACGGGAGAAGTTGCCATATCCCACAGGAATATGCTGCAGCCTGGCTAGAAATCCTCTCCTCGAGTTACTGATTGTTTTGACAAGTAGGGTCAAAGTGCGTCCCTCAATTACCCCGGGTTCTGAGCAGCTGCAGTGCTGGTGAGCTGAGGTGTGTATATATATTTATATATCAGCAGCTCTGTACTTCAGCAGCACTGAGGTGCCTCACAGTCCTTGTTTCTGCACATCTGAAGCACACACAGCAGTTCCACAAAAAGCCTGGACCAAACACACCAGCATTCTGCTGACTTCCTCACCTTGCTACTGCTGCAGAGAAGTACTACAGGAAAAAACTCCTCCAGTCAGTTCCAATTGCTGGATAACACACTGGTCTGACAGCCTTCCCAACAGAAAGCTAAGTGGAAATCATTTTAAACTCAATGAATGCATGTTTTCAGAGGCAGGGTATGGACTACGGAGATTCTGACAGTGTTTCAAAGCAAGGAAAGGATGTTGCAAATTGACTGAGTGGAATCAAAGTAGCCCCTTGCCAACAGTTTAATAAAAACCAGCACTTAAACTGCAAACATTTGTACAAGTAATACACGAGCTCAACACCTGCAGGTGCTTCTCCTTTCCTGGGAATGCACAGGATACTGTTTAGCAAAGCTTCACCACTGGCTTCTTGTAGAACTAGAATATGGAGCAGAAATTACACTGCCCTATTCTCAAAACACAGCAAGAACAAACAGGAAATCAGATTTCCAAGCAAATCTGTCATGGTGGAGTTGTCAAAACTGATCTGGGGAAAACAAAACAAAATCCCCTCTAACAGTAAGAAAGCAAACTGAAATGTCCATCTGCACCCACAGAGAAACACATAGACAAAGTAATTCAAATTAAATTCCTGAGGATCCACAGACAGAAAGGCTTTGCCAATTCCTTGTGGGAATGAAACAAAGGTTTGCAAAGTCATAAATAACAATTTATCTGTTGGCACAATTAAGTGTGATTTAATACAGCAATATTCAAAGTCAAACATACAGAAAGAAAATACAGAAATATCTGAAGATTAGGGGATTGTACCCTGACAGTGGCCTTGGAAAGAACTGAGGTCATGGGGTTTCTGTGACCATGGACTATAAGCAGCTGGGGAGTGAGGAATAAGTGTGAAGATCTGGGGAAAACATGTCTTAATTAAGAAAAAAAGAAAAACCTCTGTAAAATGTTAGCAAAAACCTCATTCCTTCCATGTCCAGCTCAGGCTTCAGCAGTGTACTGCAGGCCACGGGCACCTGGGTGTGCCCACACTGCAACTGGTGACTGCCAGGCTGGACTCTGCCCACACAGGTCAAAGGTGTCCTTCATTGTACTCCCCTCTCTGAGCTCAAGACCAACCTGTTCAGGCTGCTGAAAGCCAGGCCTGTCCTAGTTAAACCTGGGTGCTTGCTTTCCTTGCTTTCCTACTCGGAAAAAGCAAAGTGGCTCTTGCCAAGCCCCTGTTCCCAGTGCTGCTAACAATCAGTGGACATATTCCTGCCTCGTGTGCCACGCTTCTGGCTAACAATGCGTCAGTTCAAGTTACAACTGCTCCCAGAAAGGAGCCTAAAAATAGAGGCCTTCCAGGTGGCTCAGCAGACGGGTCATTTGCTATACATGGCACAACAAGTTGGCCTTTTCAGACTGTGCTTTTCGAGTAAAAATACCCCAGCACAGCATGGCAGGAGTCAGTGCCAGCCTCACACAAGAGGACCTCACCCAGGTGCCTGGCTGCAAGCAAACACTGGAGCCCTTCTCCTTCCTGCCATCTCCTCCAGGAAGGTTTGGCATCTGTGTACTGGAGAGAGGGGTGGCTCTGCCATGCCTCAGCTCACTGCTGTGAGGCTGTTAGATTCTCTATCACCTTGGCTAGGTAATAGCAATGTCCACCACACACACCCCCAGCTACTCCTCACAAGATGGACAATGATTCCACCACCTTTCTCCAGCAGCCAGCAGGAAGAATCATTCCTACCAACCCTAACTCAAAGCAGCTTTGAGACATATAGGGGGATAGAACATAAGTAAATAAAGGTAGTATAGAAAGTAATCTTACCCCCTAAAGAGTTGCAGCTGAGCCAATCATTAAGGATTAGGAGCAGGCCTGATGTTAACAGGCCACAGTTGTAGCCAGTAATAAGAAGAGTGTTAGAAAAGAGTGGATTGGTTGGTTGAGGTGAACTGGAGTCAATTGGTTACTGTGAGGAAGAGTCAGTGCCAGAGGAGCTGCCTACAAGAAACATCAAGGAGGTATAAAACTCTAGCAATATGGAACCCTTCCAATGTACTGCCAATAGAACTCTTGCACTATAATGACAACAGAGACACAGCAGATTTTCCTTTGAATTCCTGTTAGACTCACATCTTTCTCCTTCAAGCCCAGCAACTGCCACCTGCATGAAACCCTGCAGGAGCAGCTGTCCCTGGCCACAGCCATTGCAGTGTGATGCCATTTCCTGCTTCACCTACCTCAACCCTCCCAGGTGTGGCAATACCTTCTCCCTTCCCCCTGTCTCCTGCTAAGTGCTGTCAGTCAGAGCTTAACATTCCAGCAGGGGCATCCGTGTGATTGGCACAAATTCAAAAGATGCCCCTCAGCCCTGGGGTCATTGGCTTAGCCTTTTGTCATTATCCCTCGAGACCCTCCCCTCCTCACCTGGTTGGTAGCTTACCTGTCCCTCCCCCCCCCTGGCCTGGGGCTTAAAAGGAGACTCACAGCACGCGGTCTCTATTCTGTAGGAGCAGTTACTACAATTCAGAACTTTGTGTCACCTTGGAATTAAACTCTGGATTTAAACCCTCCACGGAATCCACTCTTTTCTCTTCGCCTCCTCTAAGGACTCTTTTGAGGTAACAGAACTGGGTTCCTTCAAGCCCGGGCATGCCTAGTGCCTAGCTGCCAGCCTGGAGAAGCTCTGTGGTACCAGAACTGCAGCTGTTGCTCCCGGCCAAGCAGCAGTGGCCAGACGAGCCTGGGCACGCCCCATCTGCACACATTGGAATTATATTCTTCTACAACAGCAGTGCCTGACAGAGAAGCTGCTCCATCTATCCTGCTCTGCAGGCCATCAGCCAGGGCTTTCCTGGATTCATGACTCCATTCAAGAACTTCAACATCATCTCCAAATCAGGCTGCATGTTCCCAACGAGTCCTGAATCCTCAGGAACCAGCATCCTGAGCTGGGCTCTTCCTTAGTGCAGCCCTTTTTTCCTGGTGTATGAATAAAAGCCCTGATCAACAACAGCATCTTAGTACAGAGAGAAGATTTCCAACTAAACTGCTCCTCTGAGGGCATCCATGAAATATCTCAATACAACTGTAAAAATAAATTGTGCCCTCTCTCTGTGCAAAAGGAAGAAAAATGAATATTGAACAGCCACAGATCCAAGCAGACATAGCTCCTGTCTGTCTCCCAGTCAAATTTATAATTACATTTGCTATTTTATCAACTTTCAAGCAATGTACTTCAACGGAGGAAGGTAACAAGAACAATTCTGAAGTTAACATGGGTGTAATGGAATTTGTAAACTCTCATATAAGAAAAGTCATCAGCTGGAACTTGAGCACCCTGGCTTGTTCCCTTTAATCAGCAATGACTTGCCAGTGTCTTCTGGATCTTCACAGCTTTAGGGAGTGATTTGAAGTGCTTAGAGCAGCATTTTGTCTTCTTTCTATTTAACCCCTTTTTGGACATTTCTTTCTGGAATGTTCTTCTCACCCTTGCAATAATATATCCATACACTTCAATAATAGTATCATGACCACTATGGCACAGGACCCAGTTTAAATTCTAAAGCTATAACATCTGCTGAGGGTCTTCAGTTCTTAGTGTCACATCATTAACAGATATTCTCACCTTTGTTGTAAATAAAAGTTGTATTTCTAGCCTCAGACTCATAAACTGGAGTTGGAAAATGTTTTGCACACACCATGAGCGTCTAAGCTTGTGCCATCCAAAGAGGGGATGAAGTGGCTCATGAACTAATGCTGGTATGAAAATTGTCCATCAGTGCATGTGAAATGCAAGGTGGTCTTAGGGGAGCAAGGGAGCTGCCTCCTGGTGCCAGTTCCAGAGGAACCTGGGGAAGGCTGAGGCTTTACATCATCTCAGTGCCACTTCACAACTCACAGTTATCCTGCAGTGCTCCTGGAATGAAGAACACAAGACTGCTCAGGGATCACCAGCTGCAGAGGTCACGGCAATAGGCTGAACCCTTCAACACTCACCTGTCAATTCTCCATTATTATTTTTTCAGAGACCTTGGTCAAGAGAAAATATTATTCATTTCCATGTCTATGAGCATGTGACAACACTTAGACACTGTGACATGCAAACATTGCTTTGCATGTGTTTCAATGAGAGAAAGCTCACATCATCTGCTGCACAGTTTTCCCCAAGCATTGTCTCTGACCCTCTGATTCTGAAGGTCATTTTCACAAATTTACAACCATTTTAAGACAAAATTCTGAGTTCAAAACGTGTGACAAAGTGACCCTGCTGCTTGTCCCCTGGCACATTTCAGGTAGCTGAGGATTTACCCAGTTTTATCTGCTTTCATTCTGCCAACAGGGAGCAATTTGGAAATCCTTCTTCACGGAAATAATAACTAAGTTCAGAACAGAGTATTTGAAAATTGAGTGGCACTTCATGGTATACATTAAATAGTGACGAGTGGTGCTTGAGCTTAAGCGGTTTGGCAAATCTAGAAAAGGTCACTGAGCAATTAAGTAACCCTCAGAAGTTGTTTCAGGACATGTGTTCTTGCTTCTGGAAGGCTCATTATGAAAGCAGGTAGGAGACAGAGGATAAAGGTGTGCACGCTGCTGGAATGGATAATGTGTGTGCTGCGTGCAAAATTCACTTCCCCAGCTGCTGGATATGATATGCTGAGAGCTGCTTTTAGTTTGAGTTTGTCTGGATATTTTATAAGAATGAATAAAGGGATTTTATTCATTCCTTTAAAAAGCATGAATAAAATAGCCTTCCCCCTCCCCCCAAACTGTAGTATTAATAAAGATGGTGCCTGGGTTTTGTGCCTGATTTGATTTCCTGCATATTATACATGGCTAATACAACATACATTTCTCTATGGTTTCTATCACTCAAAGAAGCAACTAGAAAAATGGGATTTTGAGTAAGAAAATGTTAATGAAGTTGATGAACAGACACAGAGGTGCAGACTAAATATTTGTTTAGAGTCCAGCACATTCCTGATGCTCCTCACAGGGACTCCTGAGTCCTGTTTCCTCTGAGCAGGAGGGAGACCACCACACCATGTGGGTGTGTCAGGCTGCATCCTTCCAGCCCTGGTTTTACCTCCCCATTTCTTATTTCTATTCACCCCAAAGCTGCACTAAGACTTTCTTGTCAGCCAAGCTTGGTCTCTGTAGCACCAGGAAGTGCCTGGGAAAGCTCTCTCAGAATCCACCATTTCCCTGGATACCCTGAGGAGGGGGCAGTAGCCACTGTTGGGAGCCTTTTGCAGGAAAATCCTCTGAAAACACTTCCCTGCTAAGCTCTCAAACCTTCAGCAACGTTTGGCTCCAGGGCTCTCTGGTTCCAAGGGTTATCCTCTGCACCTGTAATGGCCCATCACTGCTTTGTTCCCTGGCATTTCTCCAATTACTTTTCAGATCCACATAAACATTTGGCATCCACGACACCCAATGGCAAAGAGACCAGTAAATGAATTGTTTGTTTCTGTAGAGTCAGGTGTGTGCTCTGTATTTTTATGCATTTTTCCTAAAAATAATAAAACCTTTTAAAGCACAGAATACATTTTTGTTTTACAAGAAATTCTCAGATTAATGCATCCTACTTTACTTTATAAAACTTTAAGAAACCTTGCATAACTTACTGGAGGAGAACAGCTACAGACGGCTTTGAATGGAATGGGAATTTAAAAATGGGATTTAAAAGCTCATTGTTTCTTAGTAAGAACAGTGCTGAACTTCACTTACAAACATGAGTCTGCTGTGCACAGTCCAGTAATACCTTTAAAACTTTCCAAGTGCCTCTGTTACAATCTCTGTTACTATACTGTGGTATAATGGCTTTTGCTCCACCAGTGAGATGTCCACAAAAGAAGACAGCACTCACCCTGATAAAAGCAGGGACACCTCACTCAGCACCTTCCTCGTGGCACTGAAGCGTCCTTGAGACGCTTTGGACTTTGATGGCAGGAGCACAAATCCTGGAGACAACTTCCAGCCTGGTTCCCAGACAAACAGGCAATTGCAGCATTCCAGCAAAGTGCTTTCTGGTTTGAAGGGAATTTAATGCAGCAGCCTGGGTGACACCTTATTTTTACAGGGAGCACAAAGTCCCTGCTGAAGGATTGCAGGGATCACACCAAAGTCATCTCTTGGGGGAAGAATAAATGCCAGCATGGTAGGAAGTTCAGGTGATCTGCAGATTCCCTGCAGCAGTGGCTGTCAATCCCAGAGTCACACCACACAGCACAGGAGGCAGACTCTGAGGCACTGGGAATGGCAGCACAATAAATACAAAACCATTCCCTTCCAGTCCTTTACCCTCAAGTCAAAATATTCTCCATCAGCCTCTTAAAGCACTAATAATTACTTGACATCAGCACTGCTGGGATTAAGACATTTTTACATCTACCTTTATAATGAATGCAGTGAAGGCATGAAAATGCTTTTTTTTTTGGAGAAGGGCTGTGTTTTGAAAACACTGTTTTGCAGCATGTGAGGAGAAAAAGCAGCTTGAGAATGATCTCCAACCTTCCACTGCAACCCCAAGCCTCATTTCTGTTCAGGTAGCAGAAATGCCTCTCAGAACTTACATTTTTCTTGATTAATGTGAGAGCTTATGTCAGATGGCATCTGAGTTTTCCACTGACATCAGGCTGTTGTTAAACGTTAGCAAACACTCTATCTCTGGAAAGCTGAGATAGGAAAACAAAATCTCTTCCATCACAAATGACATTCCAGCTATCACACTTGATATTTTGCTGAGAATAACAACTAAGATTGGATTTATTTGCATCCCTGTCTATCCAGGTTTTGTGTATCAACCACAAATAAGACTGTGTGAGGCTCTCACTCTTCCTTCTATCAAACAGTATCAGAAGAAATCAGCTGAAACTGGCAAAATTAGGCTGTGAAGTTGCTGGATGATCAGAATCATGCCCAGGTTCTGCACAGAATGAGGAGACATCTCTCCATTTTCATGCAGAAAATAAATGAGACTGAACTGAGCAGCTGCCTTCTGTCTCAAAATTAACAAAAACACGGAGCACAGAGAAGCTATTCCATGCTTATGAAATGCTGGTATTATCTTGGCTCTATAAAAGGACAGGAAAACAAAGCCAGCTCACGTCCAAGAGGTACAAAAGCAGGATCAGAGATAAATTGGGTTACAAAATTGTATCCTGAAGACATGTCCAAAGTTTAATCACGCTTGCCCATTTGGCAAATGTCCCCTGTGAAGTCAGGGACAATGGAGGAGAGCAGGAGGATGGGATATTCATATCTGCACTTGTTACAACTTCACAGATTAATTTCTTATGATGTACAGGAAGAGAGCACCCCAAAACAGGGAGATGCCTGTGCCTGGTGCTGACTGGGAGAGGAGAAAGTCATGGCACATCCCCTTTCCTTGGGTGTCTGTGAGTCAAACATTGCAGGGCTGCTTAGTGCAGTCACCAGTGAGACTCCATCGGTGTGGGCTGAAGGGAACCTGACCACCAGTGCTGACAGGAAAAAATGATCAATCTCTCTCATTTTAATTAACAAAAGCAGACCAGTGTACATTGCAGCACAGCACCATTTCTACACTGCACCATGTGCAATCCAATAGCAAGGCAGGAGCCTCTGAGTGACAGAAAAATCAGGCCTTTACTTGTGTTTTAGGCTATGAAAGCAAACAAGGAAAATCCATGTTTGGGTCAATACTGTTCTCCTCCACATTCCCTCTGTGTCATCTGTGGTGAGACAGGAACATCTCCAGGATCTCCTATTCCAGAACTTGGGGAAGCTACTCAGAGGTGAGATCCAGTCCCTGGCACACAACAGAACTTCCACACAAGTCACTGCTCCTGCTGCATTCACCATTTGGTGTGTGGTAAATACGAGTAACTACATTAACCTTAAGCTGAAGGAGAACATTTTGTTATATAAGCACATCCCTGCTCCTGTAATGCTATTCATATTAATACAAAACACAGGGGAGATTAAGCAAGTAAATTAAATTTATTAGCATTCTGCTGCTTGCTTCCTAAGCAGTGTGGGGTTCGGGGGACTAAAGGCTCCTTCTCATGTGGCACAGATTCCAAGGCAGGTGACAGAGGGACAGCTGAACGTGTGGCAAGGCAGGTTTCAGTGTCACACTTCTTAGTGGAAGGCACAGCAAGTGCTCAGGTGCATGTCAAAATCTCATGTCACTAACATCAGACATTTTTTCTCTATTTTAAAAGGCTGTATATCAGGAACACAAGCTGAAACATAATATTCTGTTTCATTTTATTCTATTCAGGCACAAAGAGGCACAGATGTATTACACTAGCTAGACATATTTAGAGTCCTCTCTTCACCTGCTACACTAAATCCTTGGTTGAACACATGATAATCCAGTAGTCTAGAAAGAGAATTCAGAATTAGGGTGGTGAGAAGGGAATATCCTTCTTTGAGAATGCACAGAAGTTCAAGACATTTTCTTCCTCTTTATGCACACATAACTCTGCCTGACATCAGCTCTGGGACTGAGGCTTAAAGAAAGAATCAAAGATGTATTTTCTTCTACAAGTTCACTGCAAGAGCTGCTAAAATCAGTATAATGTAACCTAAAGGGAAAAAAAATTATTTTTCTTTACAAAAGAAACAAACTTTGACAGAGTTGTCCAAATCAGAATTCCCTTTACTGCTGTGTTTATACAGCAGTATGTAAAGGTTTACTTTAGGAAATGTTCAGAGTTAATCAGTGCAAGAGTTAAAAGCGGAGGTAATTCCAGCTCCTCTTCATATCCAAGACTGTCGGGAATTCAGTTTACAGCAATCCCTCTAAGTTCAGACTCTCCCCCTGCTAGGGTCACTCTTCATCCAGTGGTTAAATGAAAAACAGAGTTGATTGTGATGGGAAGTCCTGGCAATGGCTTGGACTCTTTCTCCTGTAATCCTCATCAAATAAGGGGCACACAACAAATTGCTTATCTCCGATCTGCAATTCTCCCCTCCACCCAGCTGTAAATCTGAATTAATTAATAAACGCCCTAATGTTTTCAAGGTCATGGAAAATGAAAAGCACTCAGCAAAATGGATGCACTGACAGTGAAGGGTGTTTGTGGGTGGGGTTTTTATGCAAATGGAAAATCTGTGAGGCAGCAGCTCCTTCATCTGTGCCCCAAGTGCTAAAGTTAGACAACTTACAAGAAAATAAAGGAAATGCAAATAAATTATGTTTTGAACAAATGTGACCTTCCCTGGAAAAAGTGCAAGGCTTTATGGGCAGAGTCTCAATCACACAAGGAGGTCACAGACCCCACGAAGTCAGGGCGTCACTCTGGCTTTGGTGTGTCCCTGCTGACTGAGGGACAGAGGACAGCTCTGCTTTCTGTCCCCAGCACCTGCTCACCAAAGGCCTGGCACGGGCTGCTCCCTGCCTGCCACACAGGCCTCAGGAGACAAAGCTTTTGTGGCATCTCCGGCCCCGAGCTGTTCCCAGCTCGTGGCTCTGATTGAAACACCCCAGCACAGCCCATGATAGCCACGATGCACAGACCCACAGGGCTCCTGCGTCTGTGTGCCCATCACAGGCACTGCTCTGGGAATGCCACAGCTGCCCTCTGAAGCCCAAACACCTTCACAGGTTATGTCATTTGGGGAGTAAGATCAAAGGAGCACAGAATGGTTTGGGCTGGAAGGTATCACTGAGGAATGTGTTATTTGACAAGTCAGGAATGCCACCCCTCAGATAAACAGAAACAAGATGGGAACTGAGGGGATCAATCTTTGGAGACACACAACTGAGTAACTTCTGAAAATAGAAAGGATAATGGAAGACACGCAGCTGGGAGCTCATGCTGCTTGAAGGGTGGATTCTCAAGCCAATCTTAACCTTGACATGGCCACAGGAAAGTGTCTGTGAAGTGTAACTGCAAATTAATTGGGGTCCAGCACATCAGACTGAAGCTGCTGGAGCCAGCCCAGAGGAGGGCACAGAGACGTTCTCAGGGCTGGAGCCCCTCTGCTCTGGAGCCAGGCTGGGAGAGCTGGGGGGGCTCACCTGGAGAGGAGAAGGCTCCAGGGACACCTCAGAGCCCTGTCAGGGCCTGAAGGAGGCTTTAAAAAAAGAGAAGGTCTTTTTGTACAGGCAGGTGGTGCCAGGACAGGAGGCAATGGTTTTCAACTGCCAGAGGCAGGGTTACAGGGGATAGCAGGAATGATTTTTTTTCCAGAGCAGCTGTGGCTGCCTCTGGATCCCCTGAAGTGCCCAAGGCCAGGCTGGACACTGGGGCTTGGAGCACCCTGGGATAGTGGAAGGTGTCCCTGCCCATGGCAGGGGTGGCACTGGATGGGCTTGAAGGACCCTTCCAACCCAAACCATTCTGAGATTTTGTGGGTGCCAAACACAATTATCAGACTTTACTTCTGCCTTACAGTGATACTTGCAGTACACAACATCAGAAACACATTGATTTGGCCTCAGATTTCCACTTAAAAACATAAAGCTTATTGCAAAGGGGTAGATTTTATCAAGGAAAAAAGTGGAACAGCATAGAAGTGATGAGTAAAATTCAGCGCCTGCAGTTCCCACAGGTGAGTGAGTGTGTGAACACCTGCCAGTCCCCAGGTCAGCAGAGGCCATGGCACCAGAGCCCAGAACAACACCTTCCAATTTCTGAGTAAGAAACCTCAGAGTTCATCTGCCCCCAGGCTGAATCAGGCTGACAGCACTGCATGAGGTGTTCTGGGGGGAGCAGCGCACAGAAGTGCTGTGCAGTAATCAGAGATGCTGAGATTTCATCAGCACTGAGACCTGCCCAGGCAGGCTGCTGCCCACCGACCACATTCCAAGGAAAGCAGGAACTGTGTGAAACGTTAATTAATGCAACGAACCTGGGGAAATACCACAGCTACTAACAAAGCAACTAAAGCACTAATTATTACAGCAATCAAAGCAATAAATCAAATATTCTGAAGAGAACTTTTTCACTAGCCATTGATTTAAGCCACTGTGAGGAATCCCATTGATGCCTTGAACACAGCTGGGCAGAAGCAGATGGGAAGTGGTCAGTACCACAGGGGAGCTCCACAACTGCTAAAAAGCACCTTTTGTTGCTCATTTTGATCCATTTCCTGCATCTGGCACCCTCGATGGCGTTGATACATTTTTGGTCCAATCTGTGTGAGCTCCTCCAGTCCATCCCCAGCTCTTGTGGCAAATCTGTGCTCACACTTGACAATAAAGTCACGGTGATGGGATTTTATTGCTGCTGTTATCACCACCATTATTATTAAAAATCAATAATGTAGATTGTTCAGCAAAACAGCCAGGACCAGAATCGACTGCTGTACCCCTAACAATTATCAGCACATTATCAAATCCATATGGTGTAAGGAGGGATCTGTGTCCTGCACTGCTTTTGGCAGTTTCTCTAATTTATTAACAGGAGCAGATTCTTCTGCAGTGAGAAAATTAACTTGTACCACTGCAGCTTGTGAAGTGTGAGGCAAACCTGAAGCACACAACAGTGACAAACCCTTGGCATCTAGATGGGATTTGCCATCTCATCTCTTATAAAACACCTTTTAACCTGTCAGTCTCCTGACAGCTTTTACTTGTCTCTTTCTTCTACATTTTATTCCATCATTTTTAAAAACCGGCAGCTTCTGTAGCCTCTTAAAAAAAAAAAAATCAAACCACATTTCAACCATTTTCCTCTATGTCTACTCTCTGAATCCAGAGCTCATCATGCCGTTCCCCAAGGAAATTAGAATCTGCAAAGACTTGTGTATTGGTCTCAACACAATGCTCATTTGACTTTATATCTATATATTTATATGTACAATCACACATTCATGTCCAAAACTGTCCTAGCAGAGGCTAATAAAGCAAAAATCTGGGAGGAGATTGAAGTATCTGATGCTCTTGGTTTCCATCTGCCTCTCTCACACTCACACTTTGACATTTTTGCTCTAGTAAAGTATTAAGTTTTTGTTTTGTTCATGCAGAAGCCAAAAATCACTCCTGGAAAATAAGACAGTGGAAACTGTTTTCCACAGAAAATAAATGCTGCAAACAGCTTCCTGCTGAAAAAGGGAAAAATATTTTACCTACATGTACTCATCCTATTTTTCTCTGACAAAAACGTTCAGCTTCTATAGACTCCAAGAAAGTCCCAAGTCTACTGGCAAATTCTGAACGTTTGACAAGCACAATTTGAGAAAGCCTCGTGGGGAAGCAGTGATTAGAGAAGGCAACTGGCAGCTGGGAAGCCCACGCTGTATTCCCTGTTTCATTACCGATGTCTCTGGATGACCTTGTCAAGTCATTTAATGCCTTTCTGCCTGCCTTTCCCTATCTGCAAAATGCTTAGATAAACACCTCCCTTTTGGAAACTCTGTAAAATTGTTTATTTTGGAAATAGTTCCTTGGATGCTAAACTGGCTCTCGGGTGTAGCATCAGATGAAAAACACAAGGGCCACAGGACATAAATGTCAATCTAATATTTTCTAATTAAACCATCTAGATTAAACCATGCAGATTAAACCATCACAGTTTAATAGGTTAACCTCATCCCTGAAGGGTTTATTTCAGATGAGACAGTAGTTATTTAATTTTATTTCTATCAGCCAACACAACATCATCAATGCAAAGCATACCATAAAGAAAAGCAGAAAAAAATGCCATAAACTTATTTTTTCTGCTTAATTTGATTATTTACCCAAGTTTCATCTTGGTCAGGTGTACTATATTGCAGTGGGCAATGCACAGAACAGGGATTAAAGGTACTGGGATGGCACCCTCAGGGCAGGGGATGGCTGAACTCACGGTGATGGGCATCCACCAGCCCATCTGGGGCACTCCTGAACGGGGCCAGGTTCCTCTGGGTCCCCTCAATGACCTGAACCAGCTCATGCATACTTTTAATGTTAATGGACCAATGTATGTACTATAAATGGAATATCAAAGTGCAGTGACATCACCATCACTCCTTGTCCAAGGGAAGTGTAGCATTACATCATTGTAAAAGCATCTAATAGCTGAAATGGGGGGAGGGAGCGCAATTTTGATTTATTAATCCAGCTGTTTGCTCAGGCTGGCTAAAACCATCACACACATTGAAAACAGCTTTTTTGACAGACCTCAATTCAGGTACCACAAAAGCCCCTGTAGCAACTTTAGGAAGCAAAAGCCACCAAGAAATGGAAAGGGAATTGAGAGTGTAGGACAGCGTTTTTACAGGGACTTGTCACTTTCTACCTGAGGAAGGATGTACGCTGACATCTTGGCCAGGTTCCAGAGGCATGTCACAGCGGCAGCGACAGCCAGCGAGAGCTTCACATCCTTGTTTCGCTCCTTGCTGCGCAGCTCTAACCGCGCTCCCTCACGCCACAAAATGGCGGCCACAGCCTCCGCGCGCCTCTCTCCCCTCAGCGCCGGCGCCAACGGCCGGACTCGCCACATCGGCACGGCCGGGGAATGCTTGGGAGCAGGGAGAGGCTGTAGCCACGCTGCCCAGGGTGGGAGAGAGGAAAAGAGGAAAAGGAAAAGGAAGGAGAAGAGAGAGCCAGGAGCTGTGCAGGGTAACGCTGAGGCGAAAAAAGCGACCGCTCCTCACGAGGCTGGGTCGCCACGGAAGATGCGGCGCGAGCCCTGCGCTCCTCGCGGTGATTGGCGAACAACTCCCGCCGCTCGCCCTCTCCGTCTTCCTATTGGCTGCTGTTTCCGCCCAGCTCCCGCGCGCTGCCCGCCGCCCCTCAGAGCCCTCAGAGCCCCTCAGCGCCCTCAGCCCCCTCAGAACCCTGAGCCCCCTCAGAGCCCTCAGCGCCCTCAGCCCCCTCAGCGCAGGATGGCGGCAGCTGGCGGCGCTCGTGGCTCCCAGCCTGGGCTGGCTTCGGCACCGGGCAGCGCCGGTGACACCTCCTCCTCGGTAGCGCCACAGTGTGGCCCTTGAAGCGCTACGGCCGCTTCCTCCCCCCGAAGGACGGTGACCATGAGGGGCAGAACACCTCCTGGAAGGTGCCGGCGGCGCGGGGAGGGCGGTGGGACGGTGTGGGGTAACTGGCTCTGCTGGGAGGCAAGCACGAATAAATGAGGTCTTTCGGGTGTCTTTTTGCGAGTCTAGAGCTAAAGAAGGAATCGGGAGAGATTTTATTTCATGAATTATTAATGACAACACATCAGAGTGTTAGTGGCCCACTTTTTTTTATTCCTTCATTCAGCAGTAACCTGTGATATTAAAATCTAGAGATGAAGGTGGAAGAATCCAGAGGGTTGTCCCAAGTAGTTAAGTCTGTATATGGAGGTATAATTAGTGAAAAAATAATTTAATGTGCCTCCTGTCTGTGGGAGGGAAGGGCAAGTTGCATTAGTGAGATATGAATTACACACCTGGCTTCTAACAGCAACCTTTGAGACCTTTTATTTGGCACTAGAAATGGGAATTGTAGATTCTGTGCTTGCAAAGCCAGATTTTCCTTTGTCTGTCTTTTTAAAGGTGTTTGAATCAAATGAAGAATCAGGCCCTCTTGTCCTTACCATTGTGGAGTCTGGCCATTTCTTTATTTCCCAAGGGCGAACAGTGCTGGTAAGTTTGTCATGTATAAAAAACATTTTTCCTTCATGTTACCATCACTATTAACTTGGTTTCTTTTCTCAGCTTCATCTTCTCTCCCACTGAGTGGGAACTGTCAATTTAGTTTTGCTCATGGTAATTCTCATGTGCTGCTTTCCCTTCACATTTATCAGAATAATACTAAATGCAGTGTTTCCTGCTGAGGATCTGCATTTCTTCTGCAGTTCTAAAAAATTAGATTAAGAGGTAATGCTAAGTGTTGCTGATGTTGAAAGATATTTGGGTTTTTTTCATGATTCTTCTGAATAAGAAAACAGGAAAATTTCTAAACACTGTTTAAAAGTAGGTAAAGCTATAATTTGCTATATGGTCCAGCTGACTGCTTGCCAATGACCTGCTAGCATTTTGGTTTGATGATCTGGTTTATCAAAGAGTTTTTATTTTCTATGCTGGATGATGAGATTTAACATACAACATAAGATCCTTGGAGACAAAATCCAAACTTGAGTCAACTGGTTTTCCTGTAGCCTGCACTTGCTTAAGCATAACCAGCTACTAAACTAAAGATTTCACAATGACACCAAAAGGAATATTCTGTCTAGAAGGAGGGGGTTTGGTGCTCTGACACAGAAGACCTTGCTGGAAGGTGGAATTAAGTGTGTTCAGTGCACATCACCGGTACTCAGTGGTGATAACGAGGAGGAGCTGGCTGATAAATGTGGTAGAAAGTTATTACAAACCCACTGGAAGATGCTGCAGTGTAAAGATAGCAAACCTTTTTTAACAGAATGTATAGGAGACTGTGTTGCAGCTTTAAATATGTATAAGCTTATAAATTAGTTTTTACTGTGCCTCTCAAAGGGTCATAAACTTACAGAAATTTAAGTATAGGGCAGAACCATGGATACCCTTGAATTTTTTGGCCTGTGTGTTAGGAACATTGAATAGTTAATGCATGAGCTAACAGAGAGCTGCCACTGGGGATGGCCCTCAGCTCATTTAGTGAGAACAAGGTAAAAAGGGACTGTGGAAACTATTTTAGCAGTTGTGTTGAATAAGAAAAAGGAAAGAGGTTTTGAAAATGGGGATGGAAATGAGACTTGTTGCCATCCCTTAGCACATTCTGCTTGGAATGGCTCCGTGCAGGCTGCTCCTGTCAGTGGCCAGTAAGTGACATTCCTCAGAAGTCCTTGAGATGACCACATAAAAGCTAACAGCGACTTCTGATAGCTAACCCAAGTGCAGAAAAGGCACAACCCAGAGCTGCAGCCCTTCAGAGACCTGGCTGGCAAAGGCTGGGTCTGGCAAGTAACAGGGCAGATAAAAGTGTGCTGTGGAGAAGGATGAGGGATCAGAAAAGCTGCTAAAAACTTGGCTGAGAAAAGCACTTTCTTGCAGCTCTTGTGTTTAGTGGCCAGTGAAGCTTTCAGGCAGCTGCTTTGCTTAAAATGCCAGATGAGGAATTTCTGGGATGTATCAGGACTGTTCCAGCTTCTGTGAGACACTGAGATACTGTGGGAGCTATCACATAGTGCAGGACAGGTGGAACAGACATGCTTGGTAGATGTGACCAAAATATAGCACTGAGAGTTTAAAAGAAAAAAAAGAAAGTTGTTTTGATTTATTTCAAACATTAATTTTGGCAACCTTAAAGTTGACAGACTAACATTTAGAATTTTTTCAACAAAAGTTGCATAAAGTTGGTTTTACAGGCTGTGGATTGCTTTGGGTGCAGCTCTTTGAGCAGGAGTATTTGGGCTGGTGGCACAGGTGTGTTCTGTACCTGCAGGACTGAACTGGGGGGACTGGTACGTACTGGGACTGAGATTGGAGCAGCTGCAGTTCTCCCACTCGTCCTCTTGAACCTACCTGAGGGGCTGAAACCCCCACCAAGTACCCCCTGTGCTCATTTTCATAAATGCCAGCATGGTTTGGGCTGGGAGGGACCTTACAGCTCACCAGCGCCAGGGGCAGGGACACTTGCACTGTCCCCAGAGCTCCAGCCAGCCCGTTCCTGAGCACTCCCAGGGATGGGCCATTTTGCAAACTCCTTCCTGAGGTGCCCCATAACAACAAAGCACCTTGCCGTGCTGCTCAGGCTGGATTTTGCTGCAGAAGCCATCAGAAATGGTTAATCCCAGTGGCTGCATCTCCCTCCAGTGCAGCTGTCAGTGCTGTCACAAAGCTGTCACAATATTGAAGCAGGCTTTGCACGACCAAGTACAGCCCGTGCCTGGAGCCTGTCACACTCCGGATCCCCTCACTGGGGGTCCATTATCCTGTCCTGTCACAGGGGATCATGCACGGCTCCTGCTCCACAGGGAGTGCAGCAGCTTTGGTGGGATGCTGCAGCTGCTGCCACGATGTCACTTGTGCTCTCACTCGCTCTGGCTGGCCTGGGCTGTGTCCTCCCACACCTGTGTGCTGCCTTCAATTGAGATTCCCTCTGCTGTGCTCACAGAACTGCATCCTTTAAACTGTTGCTGCCTTGTCTTTTGATCTATCTCCTAATCCCTACTTTGCAGCCCTTTTGATGTGCTCCAGGCTCCTGGTTTGAGGGAACTGGATAACACTGATTGTAGCTTTGTACCTCTGCACAGGAACAAGATCTGGGTCACAGGGACACATTTCCTTCTCAACGTGCACAACTTCCATTTTTGTAACATTTTCATTGATGAATAATAAAAGGATTTTTTTTCTGTTTCTCACCTATGAACAACATTTGCACAAAACTGAGAGTTGGGAAGAAAAATTTCTGTTTTGCTGATGGCTGGATTAGTATCCATAGTAGGAACAACATTCAAGTGTTTCTGACTGCTATCAAAATATTCTGTCTGTGATGGGTGTACTTACATATTCTCTTAGTCCTTTTAATTTTATTGAAGTAGGAAAGTTAAGAAACCTTTTCCTTAGGGCCCACTGGCTCTTTTATGATCCGTTTCTAAGAACAATATTTATAAAACAGCAATAAAATACTCACATATCCTAACAACTGTTGTTTTTAATAAATACAGAAACAACTGTTTTCCTTTTGAAATACCATCTATTCCTTGTGTAATGGAATGAAGAGGAGGTAAATGGAACTTCAGAGCGTGGAACATAAAAATCTCTGATGTGTAATGCAAATTAAAGAGGGTTTTGATTTGTTTTGTTTTGTTTTATTCTTTTTTTAACCAAATTCTTCATTTGGAATTAAATTGCAGAATGTATTTTTAGGAGCTGTTTTTGCTGCAGTGTTGTCTAACAGACTGCATATTTGATGGTAGAAAAACCTCATTCTTGTCTACTCTAGTCAATGGAATTTTACAGGAATATCTCAACAGCATCTCTGGTGATTTCTGGCCATGCTCAAGATACATCATGTTCCATTTACCACAACTCTTATTTCCTTTCCCCTCTCTATCAACACATCATGGAAATTATATTTTGGTGTTTCATTCAGTGCAATTATTTCTGGTGCTAGAATTCATAATATCCTACAAATGAAACAAATTGAAATTGTGAAGAGGACTTACTTAATAGGATAAAATTAATCCAGAATAATTGATTTGTGACCTGATCTTTTGAAGCGTAGACTGAATGTCCTTAGTGCCCTCCTGCTCCCCTCATGACTTCCAATAAGCTCCCAGTGCTTAGGGTACAGTAGATTCTAACTCATTAATTAGGCAAGCATTCAGCAGGCATCCTCATGTTCCTGATGCTCTCTTTGCAGGGCCTGAAACTCAGGCACCAAATTTGGCAGATGAGATTCACAGCAATGCCCTGTGCAGAGCTGGTCCCTGTGCAATCAATGAGAGCTCCTGCCAGGGAGCTGGGCAGTGAGCAGGTTGCTGGTGCTGCTCTGTGGTAGAGCCCTGCAAAGCCACCGAAGGCTGTTCTTTTATTAAAGTTTTGTTGGATTATTTAGTACCACAATTGCAGTTCAACAATCTCAATTTCAGTTTGTTTATTTCAACATGTGCTGTTGATGTGATTGTTTTGGACGAGCTGAGAGTATCCTTCTGCACCAGCTTTGCCATTTCTGTTCCATGTCAAGGGCTCCTGCTCTTTCCTTTTCTCTTGCCCCAATTCTCCTAAACTCAAGCTCTTAGAATTTTTATTTTTTGAGATTAGTGATGTCTATTAATGAAGCATATTCACCCTAGAGTTTAATGTGTGCTATCAGTCTGGGAAGTACCTATTTTATACTGAGAATGAAAGAATGCATGACTGGGACACCCTGAAGAGCTTCAGCCAGCTCATCCCTGAGCATCCAGTTCCCCTCTCTGTGTCACTGGGAAAGAATCCCCAAACAGCTGAGGCTGTCAGTGAGGTGTCTGGGTTTGAGCTGAGGTGGGGCTGTGCCCATGCAGAGCCCTGCTCCTGCAGGCGCTGGTTGCACTTTGGCCAGGGCCATTCTCTGCCTTGTCCCCTCTGTGTGTCCTGCATTCCCTCCCTCTCCAGCCTCCCTGCCTGTGTGCACTGTCATTGCTAGCTTGGATGTCACATATATATGTGTGATTAGGGTTTGAGAAGAAAAATGGGGGGTTTTGTGTGGTTTTTAGCTTATATACTTTTAATAAAGCGTTATCTTAAGTTATTAATTATATTACAATAATTTATTATATTTATGGGTGCAAAGCAATTAGTATTAATATGTCACGAAAGAACACAGCACACACCACTGTTCTCAAGGTGAAGAAAAAAAGGGAAGTTTATTTTCTGACTCTAACATTTATAGATTTCCAAAAGTGACAGCGGATTGGAGGGTGACAGTGCCACCTCTCCAATGACACTGGCCAAACCAACAGTCCATCAACTCTCTCCTCTTCCATAAAAGAATGCAAAACAATGAGTTATTTACAGAAAATGTGTGAGAAAGTTCACTACAAGAATGTCAACATCAGAAAGCTTAGAAAATCTTAAAAAAACAGGGTGACATTAATATAACTAAATTTTAAATTAAAATTTAATTAAATATGTATATACATTTATTTATATACGTCATTTTACTTATAAAAATGTTCTTGTATTTTTTAAATACATTTTTTATGCTAACAGTTTTGGTTTTTTCTTTGCTATAAATACGCTTTAAAATCATTAATTATTATTTCTTCTATTAACTTAGCTTTGCTTACAAACTAGCTGTTAAACCCCTCCAAAGTGCACATAGAGCACTCTGCTTAATGACTTCAGCCCTGTGTGTTCTCTGCCCCAGGCAGGCTTCAGAGCAAGATGGGAGGGTCTAGGAGATTGAGGCTCAAAAAAGGAGCATGCAAAGCTTCACATCCTTTTATTCCTTACTCCTGCCTCTCTGCCTTGATTGGTAGGGATGGAAATGTTTGCAGGGACAGCTTTGTGCTTCCCTCACTCTACAGGTTGTCTTGTTTGGGGATTTTGGGTTTTTTTTTGGTTCATGTTGGCTCTTCTAATCTTGACTCAATTTTCAAGCCAGCTCATACTGCAGAAATCAAGCCTGATGTATTTGGCCTTACTTAGATATTGGAAATAGATACAAAAATTTCTACTTCCAGGTGTGTTACAATTTCTACTTCCAGGTATTCATTAATGAAGACTGGAGTGAAATTATGTTAGAAGTTTAATTTTCACAACTTTATTCTACAGTCATTAATGAAGAATTTTTAAATAGAAAACTTTCTAATTTTTAAATAGAAATCTGCTTATTCTAGAAAAAAAAGTGTAAAATGACTGATGTACCAGGCTTGATATTTGGCCTTACTTTGATATTGGAAATAGATACAAAAATTTCTACTTCCAGGTGTTTAGTAACGAAGACTGGAGTGAAATTATGTTAGAAATTTAATTCTCTCAACTTTATTCTACAGTTGTTAATGAAGAATTTTTAATTTTAAAATAGAAAATTGCTTATTCTAGGAAAAAACTGTAAAATGGCTGATGTATCAAGCCTGCTGTATTTGGCCTTAGTTAGATATTGGAAATAGCTACCAAAATTTCCATTTCCAGGTGTGTTACAAGGTAGCAGTGAAGACTGGAGTGAAATTATGTTGGAAGTTGAATTTTCACAACTTTATTCTACAGTCATTAATGAAGAACTTGTACTTTTTAAATAGAAAACTGCTTATTCTAGGAAAAACTATTAAAAATACATAACCATTTTATACCTTATTAAAACAAAATACTAGGACAGAAATAAAAACTAATACACATCTAAATGTAAACAAAAATACCATTTTACAATTTAATCCCAACTTTAACCAAAAAAAAA
Organism: Emberiza elegans; assembly: GCA_024865655.1. Lineage (NCBI taxonomy): Eukaryota > Metazoa > Chordata > Aves > Passeriformes > Fringillidae > Emberiza > Emberiza elegans. Next base: position 3,092,240 of record JALJVW010002397.1, read on the forward strand.
GAACAAAAACCCATGAAGTAGCGATCCTGTGTGAAGAACACCAATCAGTGTCGAGGCCTCTCTAAAGAAACAGAGATAACCAACAACTAAAAACTAGAAAAACCCCAGAGAAAAAAGAAGGAAAAAACCCCTCAAAAATCCCTAGAGACTAGTAAAATAGTTAAAACCAAAACTAAGTAAGTCAATTACAGAACTGACCTCATCCTTCTGGGGTTTAGTTTGTCTTTTTTAATGCTGGTTGTGATTTAAGGGCAGACCTAGGTCATGTTTGTGAGCAAGAAAAAGCTTTTCCTCCTAAGCTATTGTTTACAGAGAGTTTTGTTTGGAAACATCTGGCTCGTGCATGAGCGTGTCCAAAGAAGTGATGCAAGGCAGCATGGCTGAACTGCTACACAAACAACATTTCTGAGATACGGAGTCATTTTCTGTTCAGATAGGCTTGCAGTCTAACAAAACTTAGATCATCTATTCCTGTGTTGTTTAGCACCACAGGGGTTCTAAATGCTACAATAAAAAATATTCATAAATCACACACAATACCTTCCAGCACAGCTCACAGCCCTCATTACACAGCAGGTTTCTGCATGCTGAAATGTGAAGTCAGAACAAAAGTATTTCCCAGTCAGTGCAGGACTCCGTGGCTGTGAGGCTGGATCAGCATTTCTGGCTCCTGCCTCGTGGCAGCTGTGGTCACATCTTGCCTGCTTCCAAAACATTTGGGAAACATCTTGCTTTGTTTTCCCCTTCAGCTTAATTCCACTCAGTCCTCCCTCTGAGAAACTTACATTTTGGTCACAGATGTAGGAAAGAATTTTCCTTTACCCCACTTTTGTTACAAGTTCAGTCATGGAGACCAACAGCAGTGTGTGCCTGACTGAACATTGATGACCAAACTTAATGAAGTGCTGCCATTTTTCTCTTCACGTGGTGAACATTTGGGCTCTCGTGTCCCTGCCCCGTTCCAGGCTGCGTTTTGGGGATATTCTGATTAATCTCACACTGCCCTCTGGCTTTGCCCCTGCCTGGCTGGCTCAAGGGAGCAGGACCAGCTGCTCCGTTCCCCGCTCTGGCAGCTGGTGGCAGCCCCAGTGCAGAAGGAACGCTGCTTTTCTCTGTGCCATCGCCCACCCCAGAGCGTGTCGAGGGTCAATCCATCACCTGTGGGAAGGCTCAGTGGAATAATCCCAAATGACTGCCTTGCAGCTCCCAGGCCCTGCCCCAGCAGAGATCCTCCTGCCTTCGAGCAGGCAAGGGACACATTCCTTGTGTTCTTCCCTTTTGGTGCTCTGATTCATTCGCCTGACTCCACATGCGCTGCCTGGAGTGCCCCAGGCCAGGCTTGGAGCAGCCTGGGATAGTGGAAGGTGTCCCTGCCCATGGCAGGGGGTGGCACTGGATGGGCTTTAAGGTGCCTCTCAACCCAAACCAGGCTGTGATTCTGGGAATACAGGGACGATGATTTTTAAAATAGAGTGGTTAAACTTAAATTTCAGTTAAATTGAATTTGGGGGTTGGACTTGGGTAATCAGGAGTACATAAATAAAAATTACAAATGCTGGTTTTTCCCACTTGTTTTACCTCAGAAACAGGACATATAAAAGAACCTGGGAAACATCAATAAAATAGTTGGTAGGAAAATTAAACAGTGACTGCTTTCTATAATTTCTTTGAAAACAGTTATTATTTTAAGGAGACAACATTTGTTCAACCTTCATCTCCAGTGAAAGGAAAAACACTGTAAAACCAGACTGAATATGGGAACAGCTATATTTAAATAAACAGTTGGTGTGTCTCCAAAACAGAAACTACTTGAAATGAACAGAACAAGCACAAGTGGCCACAAGTTAAAGTGCCTTCGTGAGGGAATGGTTTGGAATTGCTTCACTGACAGCATTTGGGGCTTGGTTCACCTCTCCCCATTGCTCACCAGGTAATCTCTCCCTGTTGTTCTGAGCTTTAGGCCTTTCCTGCCTTAGGGCACTGTGAGTGTGTTCAGTGCAGAGACACCACAAGGGACTGGTCCTCTTAGCTGCTGTCAGCGCCTGCCTTTGCAGCACTCGGGGCAGTTCCTCTCTCCCTGACCCAGCTCTTTAGGGAATGGCTCTTCCCTGCGGGCTGACATTCTGGGGTGTGTCACAGCACACTCAGGTGTCTGCCATCCAGGCTGCCTTTGCTTCAACTCTTCACCGTTTTTGAGAGATTCCTCTGGGAAGTGCAGCTAGAAATCTGCATGCAGTGCTGCATGAGACTGTAGAGCCAGTGGCAGCACAGGAAAGCAGCAGTCACTGAGGTGAGTCCTGTTCCAAAATAGGATGGCAGATGGTTTTGCAGCCTGGACCCACCTAACATGGATGGTGACTGTGGCAAACACCACTGGTCCTTCAGGATGGACCTGACTTGTGGGGTTTGGCCCTCAGGACCCCTTGAAAGCAGCCTGGGCTCAAGCCCTTGGTCATTGAAAGTATTGTGAGTTTGGATAAAACGGGTGCCTGATTTGCTCCTGCCCTAACACTGATTAATTGTTTGGGGTTTTCCCCTGGACTTAGCTCAGTAATGGCTCAGAGTGCCTTGGGCGACACAACTTTGCAGTTGTTTTTGACTTTCCTGAGGTGTTTTCACAGGAGCTGAGCAGCCTGTCGAGTTTGAAGAGACTGACAGTGATGCAAGTGGAGTATAAAAACATCTTTATCCAATTAAGGAAGCTGCTGCTGGGTTCCCTGAGTGCCACCTGGAGCCGAGGCCTCCCCGGGGCTGGCATACAGCGGGGCTGTGCCATTCCCCGGCCTCGCCTGCCCTCTGCTGCCCTCCCGGGCAACTTCAGCGCTCAGAGCTCCACTCGCGGCTGCTTTATTCTGCTTTTCAGGGGCTTCCATAGCATGCACAAATGTAAATGTACAGAGGGATGGAAATCACAGCATACTTCGACAGTGCTGTTACTGGATTTAATCCCTGGAGTGGTGAAACTTCCACAGTGCAGCTGTTTGACAGCTCCAAAAACTGCATAGCTGCAGTGACTGATCTTCATTAGGGCTTTAATTACATCACACAACTACAACATGTGCTCCTGGGTGCTGCTGTTTGCTGGGCCACTGTTCTGTGCTTTATTTCAGGAAGGCTTTTCCCTGATCGATTCCCACAAGTGGCTGAAGATAGTGAGGAGAGCAGAGTGCCTGCTGCTCCAGGCACAGGCCAAGGTGAGTTGAGCTGCTTCCAACATCTCTAACATGTAACAGAGATGGAGGAAATATCTCCCTTTTGGCTACATTAAACTAGAAGGTGTCAATCATCTATGTAAATTAGAATATTTTTTTACTCCAGATACTAAACAAGAATGGATTGAATATCTTTTGTAACTGCTAATATTAAGTTTTTAGACTGCTGTATGAGAGAGCTGCTAAAACAGCCAGACTGGTTTTATTTCCCACTCTATCTGCCATGGCTAACAAAAAGATGAAGCAAATCTTTTCCAAGATTCCTCAGACTGCACTTCAGCAAACAAACTCTTTAACCAAGCAGTAACTGAGCCATTTTGTGGCTCCTGGCACAGCAGCAGGGTGGTGGTTAAGGTATTTGGTACTCAAGGAAACAAAATGGACGTGGGTTTCTGGTCAGCCACTCAGCTCTCCTGATGAAAAGTGGTTGGTTTGCCTTTAAATAATCAAACAGCACTTTCCTCTTACCAATTCATGTTAAAATCTCAGGGATTTGTTCTTAGATGAACTCTGATACTCTGTAAGTACCTTTATGTTTTGAATTCATGGGTTATGCCTGAAACCAAAACACCTCTGCACTCTGTTTTCTGGCACCTTGCTAGAAAACCTGGCAAACCTGAAGGCAGGGGGGCAGGAATTAGTTCTGATGAACCTGCAGGCTGTTCCTTCCCAGTCACCAGAGCCAGTCCCCCAGTGCAGCATCAAGGGACGCTGCTGCTCCTCACCAGCCAGACAAAACCAACATCACACTCAGTGCCAGGCTCCAGCAAAGCTCTGAGGCCACCTCAGGAAAGGAGGAATTTTAACATTAGGAGGAATCTGAAATTAATTTGGTGCATCTCAGTGTTTACTTACCATAAATCCACACAATTTCAACTGCAGTGGTTTTACCACGCACCTTCTCTACTTTATAGCCCAACAGTGGATGCAGCTTCTGTGCTCATCTTTATGATGAATTTCTGGTTTATCTTGTACTCTTTGTTTTTTGTAAGTCATTAATACTGCATTTACAGTGCAACTTGCTCACACTTCAAACATGGCTTCAGTAGGGCACTGTGGCTCCTAGCCAGCACAATGAGTTTCAAAACTATGAACAGGAACAAGATGAATCTTCTTAATAATTTTCCAAGAAATAATTTCCCTTCATATTGTTTTCCCTGAGCTCATCCCCCCAGCCCAGCCTGGAAGAGGTACAAATGTAATGATTCCATGACATCAGGGGTCTTTAATAGTTCAGCTTCTGTGTGGTTCAGGTGTGACTGCCCAGTCCTCAGTTTATGCTATAAACCTTGACATATCACAGCTCTCTTTCCACTAAGGAACAATGTTTAATTTTCAAAGTCCACTGTTGTTTATGAACTGCAAACTAAAGTATTTACCAGTCCTTGTGAGAAACCCAAGGGAGTCCAAATAGCTCAGCCCCAAAATTGATTTGGGGATCTAAACAAGCAAGTGCTCTTTGAAAGTGTCCTAAGGAAACTCCAGCCAAGTTCCTTTTGTGTCACTGAAATCAGAACTCACCTGGCTGGCATTGCACAGCTCAGAGCCTGGCTCTGGGAGCCTGCCCCAGTTCCTTAATTAATGAGGGCAAATCCAGCTGGGCACTGGCAATGAGTGCTACACTTCACATTAGTTTGACATTTTTCCCTTTAGAAAGCACTGAGCCAGGCTTTTGTGCTTACCCTGCCCTAAAAATCTTTTGATGGGATTCAAACATCTTCAAGCAGCAGGCATGTAAACACAGGGGCTGTCAGCAAGAGCTGGCTCATCTCTGAGACAGGAGCTTTAAAGTGAGAGGTGTCCTCGTGTTCCAGCAGTGTGGGATTAAAATGGGCACTGAAAATGGGGCCGACACTGGAACCTCAGGAAGATGAAGACCTAAATAAACCAGGCTGGGCCAAGGAGAATTTGCTGCTTTTCTAGTACTTTAGGTTTTTTAAAATTGAAATTTCAAGATCAAACAGAAAGTTCCATTAATTCACTCTCTAAACACCGAATATGCACCTCCCTTTCGTCAGCTCCAGGTGCTTAGGCCAAGCTTATCACACACCAGAGATTCCATTCCCATTTCAGGGCACTTTGCTGAACCTGGGCACTTATTTAAAATACCAATTATGGAACAGCCCAACAACCTCCTCTGGGGGTCAGAGCTATCAGGGAGTTTTCCATAATTTTTAGTACCATTTCACTCTTTGAAGTAATGCATTTGAATTTCCTGTACTCCTATTCAATGTGCTGGTTTCTGTTCAAGGAACATTTAGGTGAGAGCCAAACTGAACGTGTTGGTTTGGCTCCACACAGGAGCAGGCAGACCAGGTAGGGTTGACTTTGTATCAGGAACATAAATCCTAACTGGAACATGCATTCCCAGAATTTCTAGTCCAGATCCAGAGTTCACTTCTGCTTACTCTTGTGTCATTTTTTGTCACAAATAAGTGTGCAGAGCTGGCACATCCTTACAGGATACTACCTGCAGCAACAATAAAACCTAATTTTCTTGCTACGTGTAAAGGCTGAGTCCTGGCAAGGCTTGTCCACTTGGCTAAACCTTGAATTAGTGACAGGTGGCCTTGCATCACTTACCCTTTTCTTGCATATTTTTACCTGATTTTCAAATCAGCAATCACAGTCTTCTGATTAAGCTGCTGGGAAAACCTAAAAATACAGCAGGAAAACCTATTTATTTGTTTTTAAATTGGCACAGTTATCCACAAATCTATAGCCTTCTTCTCGACTCCAACCAGCATGGATTTAATCGGAGCAGTTGGAGGGGATTCCAGGCTGATTTGCTTTCCCTGTGGTTCCGAGCAGAGCGAGTGCCGCATGTTCCGCGTGCAGTTCGGAGGCAGCTGCAGGGAGGAGGTGCAGGAGCATTGCTGCAGCTGTGTCCACAAGCTCAGCCAGTTCCTCCCGGTGCAGGGGGCTGAGGAGCAGAGCCTCAGCCAGGACAGCCAGGCCATGGACACTGAGCACGCAGTAAGTGAGCACACACACACCCAGAGCCACTCACCTCTGCCTGCCAGAGCTGGACGGGAGGAGTTTCCCACAGCTCTGAGACTGGCTGCATGCAATGGGAGATGGGAAACTGGACAGGGCAAAAAACGATCAGAGCCACAAAGTCACCCTGGCTCCCTTCTGTGTGCTCCTGCTTTGCAGTGGTAGTAACTGCTACAACTGCCTTATTTACAATTTGAGCCTAACCTGGCACATCTAAAAGCCATCTCAGGAGGAACAGAATGTTTCCCCTCTCCAAGATAAAGTCCTGAGGTAACTGGAAAAGGCAGAGACAGCATTTTCCAGGGTGATTATTTCAAAATCTCTGCTCTCTCGGGTATTTGGATCTATGGAAGAGAAGCAGTGTGCTCTTGTGAGCATCCATCCAAAACATTCTTTGAAGTTACTCCTAGGAAGTTGTTTGTGACTTCAGTTAAGCCATGAGCTAACAGGCCTGTAGTTAAACTGTCAATGTCTTTCATTTTTAAAGACTGGAGCAGATGTGCATGCAGGTTCCATAAAAAGATGTCTTTTTACTGCAGAAGGTAGCTGAGCACATTCCCTTCCCGTCAGTGCTAAAAATGGAACTGCTTCCCCCCCTGCACATACCCACACTCTGCTTGGTAACAAGCCCTTATTTGCATTCGGTATTTTCTAGCCAGATGAGCCTCTCCCAGACTCCTGCACAAGCCTTGGAGAAAGAAGATCTGTAGCACAGCTTGCACAGGTAAAAAACAAACATCTCGTGTTTAGAGTCTGTAACTGAGCCTGAGAATGAGCTGTCTCAGATTCCATCTGGGAAATGCCTTTCCTGAGCATTGGGATGCCATCATCTACCCCAGCAAAACACTGGATCTGTGTAATGATCCAGAGCCAGGGAATCAGCAGCAAAACAAGGTGTTTGGTGCTGTAATCACCCCATCTGAATAGGAACAAATGACACACTGAGAGCAAAGAAACACCCAGAGGCAACATCCAAATGAATGGCTCTGGCACTGGTTTGACTCTGCAGAAATGACTCGTGCAGATCAGAGCTGAAGCCTGAAGTATCAATCAAGGAATCACAGAATATCCCATCTAACCCTGCTCTGGCAGTGGGAACCCATTCCCCTTTGTCCCAAGTCCCTCTCCAGCTCTCTGGGAGCCCCTTGAGGCACTGACAGGGGCTCTGAGGTTCCCCTGAACCCTTCTCAGCCCTGACCCACAGCAAAGCATCCCCCTATTCCATGGACAGCTTCACTGAGCAGTTCTGGGTAAATACCTGGAAGTCAACTGTTGCTCATTTAGTGGAATTCAGGCCAGTGAAGAAGCAGGTGAGCAGAAAACTCCGGTCTTTTCTGGTTTTGTGCAGTTCCTTCTCTGTGTCTTCCTTACCCCTCTTTCATAGTCACTGGCTGAGCACAGAATCCCAGAGTGGGCTGGACTGGAAGGGACCTCAGAGGTCACCTCATTCCAACCCCAGTGCCACGATGCCCAGAGTTCACCCACCACCACGGGAAAAAGCTGGGAGAGGGGATTAAACAGGGATGAAAAGGAAGTTTTAACATAAAACCTCCATACTTTACTTCTATAAAACATCTGGCTAAATGAAAAGCTTGCAGTGCATGCTTGGTTATCCCCACCCATCCATGTGGCAGCACGTACAGCTCATAAAGAGTGTACAGTGATTACAGAATGGATACCCAGCAGGAAGCCACAGTACCCAGGAGGTTGGCATTTCCAGGGTCCACTTCCAGCTGAAACACACACAGCAGTGTTTGACAGTGTGTAAAAGCTACACTGGAATCACACCAGGGCATCAGAGAGAAGCTCACACACACAAACACCAGCTGGCTGATGGAACTCCAAGAGCACCAAACCCAGGCAGCTCCATGTTCCTGCAGCACCCAGGAGGGCTGGGTGTGGGTGCGGCTGTGTCCTCGTGTCCCACTCAGGGCCCCTTCCCACCTTCCATTGGCAGTGGGTGCTGCGGCAGCAGCCGGAGCTGCCCCCGCCGCTGCGGCAGCCGGCCTGGAGCGCCCGGGAGCTGGGAACCTTCATCCGCCTCTGCCTCATGGACCAGCACTTCCCTGCCTTCGTGGAGGACGTGGAGAAGGAGCTGCACAGGCTGGCCAAGGAATGAGGCACGCCTGGCACCCCAGCTCTGCTGATTAAAGGTTGAAAAACGAGGCCTACAGCGGTTTTTGTCGGTGTTTTATTTTTAAAAACAGGTGAATCCACTTTTTATACATCATTGCACTTCAACAAATACACAGAACACGAGTTCATGCAGCTACAGTTACGCACATCATGAGAACCCTGGTAGGTCTATTTCTACAATCTTTAAATCATGAGAAATTACAGTGTCAAACTAAAGAGGAATAACTAGTTGCATAGAATATCACCATGCTGTAACATTTCATCATTTAAACAAAGAAAAAAAAAAGAAAATTATAAAAGTTTGCCTGAATTGAATGTACAAGAATATGTCGAACACATCAGTGCAAAAGGATTTGAGAATTTACATGAGTTAACAAAAAAAAAAAATCACTTAAAAAGCAATCATATATATATATTTATAAACTGAAGGTTTGTTTTTGTTTCCAACTGCATCCCACCACCACCAGCAGCCCCTGGCACCACCCAGCCCCGACGCCCAACAGGACACCCCGCGCTCCATGGTTAAAGCCCTTAAGGAAATCCCACTGTCCCTGCTGCGAGCACCGGCCCGGCATCACTCCCTCCTTCCAGCCATACAGTAAGGAATGAATATCAGCAGCTTCAAAATGAACCACAACGACTTCTGGTTTCCCCTCCCCCAAATATAAATATATACTGTATATATCTTTAAGTTTTGCTGTACTTTACAAAAGAAGTCTCACTAGATGGCAGCGGTGCGGTTTGAGCGGTGCCGAATTTAACAGCTACAGGAAGTAAAAAACAGCGCATGCGTGAACCCGCCTGGCTACTGCTCGTGTAAAGAGAGGAAAGGAGGAAAAAAAAGCAACATTCACAGCACATCAAGCCCAAAAGAGTTTACACCTTCTACACGGAAGCATTATTAAAATTCATCTGGCTAGGTCATCCTTGCAGGAGAGGCTAAATAAGGCATGCGTTAGACAGTCATATTGTTGCTCACTTGGAAAGGAAAGAAAAAAAAAAAGAAATCAGACAGAACTGGAGTTCTAGAACCAAGAGTTCCAACCCTTAAATTTAGCAGGTCATATTGCCATCAGTCTCTCAGAAACTTAAAGCTCTAAAAAAGAAACGAGAAAGAGGTGCTAGTCAATGGTGAACAGCGCAAGCCGCCGCAGCCTGCAACCCCCGACAGCCCCAGCTCCACCTTTTAGGGGGGAATCAATCAGGAGGACTCGGCAGCTGTGCCCACATTTTAGCAAGCACGTCCTTAAACCCCCCGCCTGTCTGAGGAAATCAATGTTTGGTGCCCACCCCGTGGTCCCTGAGGCGCAGCAGGAATGTTTAATGTTTAACACAGGGAACACTCTGCTGCTGCCCCCCAGCACTCCAGGCAGGAGGGCTGGGCCTGCCCGCTCCCGGCCGGGCACAGGCAATACTTACATGATGAACATTTTTAATTTGTGTTTCTCTGACGTAAGTTTTTGTCTTTGTGATTGTTTGTAGAATTGGTTTTCCTGCAGAAAGGGATGGGAGAGAAATGCATCAAAAATCAGTCACAGGTACAGGAAAATGGAACGTTATTTGTACTTCATTAGGCAGCGTTTCAGTCTTCCTCCCTTCAACACAGTTTTAGCCTTTGTATTTTAGCACAAGATTTGTTTTCTAGCAAGATGTTGCTTTTCTTTCCTCCGGTGCTAAGAAACGCACCAGACGGTCCAACACCATCTGTAATGTCACATGCAATATCAATCCTATGATTTATCACCTCCCACAACCCCCCAGATTATCCCAAAGAGTATTTTTTTCCCAAAAACACACTTACATTGGCCCAGCTGGTTCATCATCTGCAGCAAGCATCCCGAGGCACCCAGGGAGAGACAAGGGAAGGAAAGAAAAAGAGAGTCAGTGTTTGTAGGGGGCCACAACGAGCAGCAAACTGATCTATCTACAGCATCAAAGGCCATTCCAGTCGGGAGTGCAAGGATCATGGAGTTACTGCTCTGGATTTGGGTTTAATGGCAGGTATGTTGCTTCAATGGGTTTAGTTAACACTTGGAATGCTGGTCATGAAGGACTGCAACTGTAGCGGACAGATTGGTGCAACATGATCAAGACTCATCTTGTCCCCAAGTTCCAGTGGTTCAATCTCATAAAAAATAGATGAGGAGACAAACCAACGGTTCAGTTGTAAAATCCTGCTGGATGTTTGCTTGCATTGACTTTTTTTTTAATATGTATTTTAATTTTTAAGCTGTTTTTCCACTGCTGATGGGTAACTCCTGGTATATACCCCAGAGGGTACATACCCCACACATTTTCCCCCACAGATGAAACAACCTCTACATTCCCCATTTTCTCAATGTTTAATTAGAAGGGACCAGGTTAGGAGGAGGCTGAAGGGGAACACTCGATTCCAGCCCCAACCATGGTCCTTGGGCAGCAGCATCCAATGTCACCAGGAGGAGTCAGGGTGCTGGGACACCTCCAGACACACTTCAGCTGCAGAGGACTGACAGCATCGTCCTGCCCATGGCCCTTGGCAAAACTCATTTAGGAATTGGCAGGGGGTAGGGAATCTGCCAATGAGGAATGTTTCGTATTAACTCTCATCACCAATTGGGCTTTGTTTTGGAATTCTCAAACACCATTTTCACCCACGCTGTAGCACAGAAGACAAAAATGCATTTACACAACAGTACAAGAGTCAATCCAGGAGCCTAATGCTCCCACAGATGGATTTTGGGGGGACCAATTCAGGCCCTGCTGGTTTTGGCACTTGACAGTTGCCGTTCCCACCTCGTGCCGGAGGGATTTTTCAGGGAAGTCTTTGAGAAACTCTCAGCAGGATTCCACAAGGGTGCTTAGTGCACATGAAGCAGTTATGGAAATTACAGTCTTACAGTGTAGGCATCCGCATGAGCACACGCCAGGAGTAATGTCAGGGAGAGGGGACATTACTCCACCTGGGCCCTCGAGGCAACGGAGAGGCAAAGCCACCGCTAGCACAGACAGTGACCAGAACAGAAAATACTTCAAAAATAAAGAACTAACCACAAACCAAGAGCTTTACAGCCAAAGTAACAGACTAGCGACACACCGGTGTCCACAGAATTCCAGTACCAGCAACAGTAACTATCGGACACGGTACAGAGAACTGGGACTAGAAGGACAGCCAGACATCAATGTGCTGTTGTATATACAGTGAGATATACAGAGACACATCAGGTACTCAAACACAAAGCACAGCAGAGGAATCTATGGCTTCCTTCCACAAACATCTCTGGGAACCAAGGACCCGAGAGCAGCTGAGCTCCGCGCTCGGGCGGGACAGCGAGCCCTGGCCCCGAGGCCAGCGCTGCCTCTGACACCCAGCTCGGCTCCAACAAGCACCATCCACTGCTTTGGGAGTTTGTTTGGCTGGACTTCAGCAATAGCAAACTGCACCGTGGACACTTGCTACAAAATAACCATTTTCCCTTCTCTGCTCAAGTTTTAAATGCCCGTTTCAGATCAGCAAGTTTGTGTTGTCAAAAATAATAAAAAAAAAATTTTAAAAAGCAGCTTCAAATGGATAAAGGCTGCCATCAGTGATTCCTCACGAAGATCCCACAAAAAAGCCTACTGGGAATACTCCATTTGGTGGATCCCCACGACTCCTCCCTGTCCCATCTCTAAGCTAAACCACAGATAAAAAGACCGAGGGAAATTCCCAGTCAGCCCTTAAGTGCTGGCAAAGCATCCCCAGTACAGTACAGACACAGACCGAACCCTCAGCGAAACCAGGGGCAACAGAACAACAGAAAAACCAGTACAAAATCAGACTAAAGAAAAGGTTCAAAACAGCAAACTGAAATCCAAATTAGTTGTGAACGTGAATGAGGAAGTTTTCAAGAGTGTTAACGTTATGACTTGTGCGTTGTATAGACTGAAGCGGAGGTTAAACAAACTCCAAAGCATGCAGAGCTCTCACTTACCACCATTTTTTAAGGGTATGATGCAATTGAAGGGGGGAAAAAAAAAAGAAGTCATAGTAACCGACAAGATCAATATCACCCAAAGCTTTAATGCCACAGCCCTGCTCTAGGACAGTCAGCAGCACCTATGGCACAGAAAGGTCCCCCAGCGCTGGGGACAGCCACTGAGCCCCTCCTGCAGCACCTGCCCTGGCACCGGGCATCTCCAAAACCCCCTGCTCTCAGAGCACAGCAATAACCCCGCAGCCAGGCCTTTCCTCAGGGCAGGGAATGGCCTGCTTCATGGGCTCCCAAAACTGCACACTCTGAGCCAAAATGGGAGAAGAGCTGCTTGGCTTTAACACAGGTAATCAATCCCTGCAGGCAAAAATATCTGGGAATTAAAATTGGAAGAAGATGACAAGTAGATCTCCCTTAGCTCCTCCACTTGGATGGGAATGTGTTTTGCGCCCCCCCCTCCCATTTTCAGCCTTAATTTACAGGCATTTTGTATGTCACTCAGTTTCTTTCACCGCCTTTGGAATGCTACAGGGTTTATTTTTAGTATCAAATTAATCCTGGGTAGCATCTTGTGACTGGTGGAAGTTAAAAATGAAACACTAGCGGGTTCTTCCAGCACTAAGATTCCAATTTTTGCTTCTGAAGGGATTCTACATCTCAGCTCATGCTTTAAAACCTGGAAAGAATCAATCCCAGACTGGTTTGGGTTGGAAGGGACCTTAAAGCCCATCCAGTGCCACCCCCTGCCATGGCAGGGACACCTTCCACTGTCCCAGGATGCTCCAAGCCCTGTCCAGCCTGGCCTTGGGCAGTGCCAGGGATCCAGGGGCAGCTCAATGCTCTGAAGGAGCAGCCAGAGCCTGTGACAGCTCAGGCTCCTGTGTCCATTCCCGCTGGGATACAGCAATGCTGCTGGGAACAGCTGATGGCTGTGGCCTCGCTGTGTACCTGCCTCACCCTGACAAGTTTAAAGTGTGGGAGAGAAAGATGTGCATAAAAGGGAAAAAAAACCCCACCAAAATCACTGCTAACAAAAGGTAAGTGGTTGCAGTTAAAACAGTTTGTTTCTTTCAATTACTTACAGTAATAGCAGGAACAGGGAAAGTCAAGAAAAAAGCAAAAGAGGGTTAGAAAGAATGTGGGGATTGGGATGGAGCTTCTGCAGAGCCAGGAGAGGAAACACATTTATGGGAAGTCTTTGGATTAGGCTGAGGAATGAGAGGGGAAGAAGGAAAAGGGACGTGTTATAACCCAGTCACCCCAGGGCTATGGATTTCCAAGCACAAATTTCCACTCCCATTCCTTGGGGAATGGAGCCAAGGGGTTTTACCTTCTACTTACCCCAGAAAACACCCTTTAAACCAGGGGCTGGGCTGATTTTAGACTACTGGATGCAACAACCAGAAAGCCCCCTCCTTTAGGAACCTCTGCTAGGCTACACTCAGCTGGTGCTGGCTGAGCTATGGAAACCAAGCAGCTCAGGCTGTACTACAGAGACAAAGCCCTTCCCTCCTCTCCCTGCCCAGGGCAGCACCCTGGCATTCCCTGCTGGCACCTCCTCCCCTGGGCATGCAGCCACGTGCCAGGGCATGCCAGCTCATGCAGCTCTGACCCCCCAAAGCCATGGAAGCTGCCCGTGGCCAGCCCCCTCTGGGTGATGCCAGCCCCCTCTGGGTGATGCCAGCCCCTCTGGGTGTGCCAGCCCCCTCTGGGTGTGCCAGCCCCCTCTGGGTGTGCCAGCCCCTGGCTGCTCTCTGGGAACAGGGAGCGAGCTGGACACTGCCTTGCCAGGTGTAAGGCAGTTCAGAACTCACGTTCTGAGACGATGCAGGAATTCAAGCGCCATCTGCCCTCCCTTCCTCCTTCCAGCACGGGATTTGGGTGTGCTGGGAGAACATCCACAGCAAACCCTGCTCCAGGCATCCCCTGATGCCACTGTTTTGGTGGGAACAGGGATTTCACGGGTGCTATGTTCCTTTTCCTGCCCTCCAGCAGCTGGAAAAAGAATCAACTCCCAAATCAGAGTCCTGAGAAGGAGGAAACACCAGCAAAGGAGCTCCTGAGCAGCCCTGGCCCGAGGCACACCAAGCAGCTCACGGACACACAAAGCCAGGTCCATGCAAAACCGAGGCCTGCAGTCAGGAAATGCCAAAGTTAAAGGAGTGTCCCTGCTCTTCCAGCATGGCAGCGCTTCCAGCAGAGGGAACCTTGACACTGAACAGTGTTTTGGGAACACAGAACTGCTCCAAGTGTAACCCAGGAGCCCATCACCCTCCCCAGCCTCCCACGGGCACGCTGAGCCAGGGCATTTGAAGCCTGTAGAACATGGAGATCAGGGGGAAAGGGAAACATTCAATTGTTTCTTTGGGCTGGCCAGGCAGAATTTCCCAGTGCTGGGGGAAAAGTTCCAGAGGCCTGAGGATCCTCTCACCCAGAGAACGCTTCTGTCCCACCAGTCACGTGCCCCAGGACTAAGTGGGCACTTGTGCCCAGCACCAGACTGGTCTCACCTGAGGAGCTGACCCAGCACACCCCAAACATTGTCATTTGTGCAGGTTTAACTGAGCCAGCCCTAAAGTATCACCTGGGCACAGCACGAGGTGAGAGCTCATCGTGGGCACCTGCAGCTCCCAGCAGAATGCAAAACCAGCAGCTCATCCTGCACTGCCCCAGTCAGGAGCCAAGGCGTGCTCCAGCAGTTCATTAGCAGCTCCTTCTGCTCCTAAAGCCTTTGGTTTTCCTGAGCACAAGAAGTGGCCACATTCAGCAACACTGGTTTTCTCCAAGTTTTAAAAACCATCCTTAGAAGTGGCCTGAGTAAGCCACACTTCCAGTTCTCTGTGCACTCCTCTCAGCAGGCCAGAGGGTGCCCAGGACATCAGGACTCCTGAGGGACAGTGGCAGACACCCTGAGCTGGACGTGTGGCACCTGCAGAGGGGGGGACACCACAGGTCCAACACCTACACCCAACCCTTGGGATCTTTACAGGGATCTGCAGCCAGAGCCATCTCCCAGCAGGACGTGCAACAGATCCACAGGGGCCACCCACCCTCACAGCTGCTGTGGGACCTGGCCTGACACACACCTGGGGACTCCAGAAGGGCATTCCAGAGTTATTCCACCCTGGGAAGAGGGGGTGATGGTGCTGATGATGAAGGAATCCCAATGGCTAAATTTGGAGAGGTCCAAGGAGAACATTCCCATCCCAGCAGGAAGGGCAGGGACAGCTCCGTGGTTGTCGCAGCACCACCTCACATGGAGCTCAGCCACGAGCACATCCCTAAAGGTGAGCAGCTCCCACTGACAGCAGGGCTGGAAAAGCCAGCAGAGCTCCTGGCTGGTGCCAGCTGCTGTGGGTAAGGAGTGCTGTGTGTTTGGCCTCAGCCTGCTGGCTCAGCCACAGCTCCCTGACGTTCCCTCCCCAGCTCCCTGCAGCAGCGGAGGCGGAGGTGGGATTTTGGAAGGGGGGAGCTGAAATCCCAAACTCCGAGCACGCCGCTGCATTCCAGCATTAACTTTGGCATTTCATAACCATGTCTTGAAAATAAGAAAATTCAGGATAACCCCAGTCAAACATCCCCACGTGGCAATCAGGAGGCTCCTGATGATTTCCCACATGTGCATTTGTACGTGCCCTGCCCCTGGAGCATTCCCCACCACAGCAGCACAGAAAGCTTCGGTGCCAGGATGGAAAATGCAGAACTTTCCAAGGAACGTGGGACTCGGGGTGGCACGGTGTCCCATCAGCCAGGCAAACCCCATCCCCAGCTATGGACTGTCATACTCAGCATGGATTTCTCCTCCAGGAATGGGGACAGGGAGAACATCTGACCCCCACGGAGGGGGTCATGTCACTCCCCAGGGCTCTGCCTTGAGAACAGCAGCCCCAGTGAGCACTGGAGTGACCTCAGCTCCTTGGCTCATCATCTTGGACAGCTCCAGGGGGATGATGAGCCTGGGTCCCTCAGGTACCTGGGGAGTGGCCAGACCAGCCAGGAAAACGCCTGCCTTGGAAGGAGGCAGTGAACTCTTCACCTCCAGTGTGAGCTCCAGTGTGATCTGCTCACGCCACAGCCAGTTCCTCTTGGATTCCGTCCATTTGGGGCTGTTTGCAGGGAATATTTGTGTATCAAATTCCCAGGACCTTGTTTTGGCCCTTGTGAAACTCCATCCAATGAAAATTCTGAACAGGAGGAACTGTGATCACTGACATGGAGGAGGAGGAA
Source organism: Emberiza elegans (assembly GCA_024865655.1). Classification (NCBI taxonomy): domain Eukaryota; kingdom Metazoa; phylum Chordata; class Aves; order Passeriformes; family Fringillidae; genus Emberiza; species Emberiza elegans. The sequence goes on from JALJVW010002397.1 coordinate 3,108,765, forward strand.
AATGAAAATTGTCTGTTCCAAGTTTTCCAGGCTGGTGGAGGTTCCTGAGGCCACGCTGAGGGCAGGACAAGCCCTGGAGCCACTGGAAGCTGTTAGTGATGCACAGAACATGCACTATGGTTCAACTGGGGGCTCCACCCTGAGAGCAGCCCCCACACATGCTCTGTAAGCAGTTAGTAAGTGCTACTCAAGGCTTACAACCAAAGCTGGTTTCCTCTAGGGATGCACTACCTCAGCCAGTTCTGATCCAAGCCTCGGCCCTGCTCCCGTTATTCCATTTGCTGTGTTCCACGAGCTCCTCTCCTCGCTGTGGATCCCGTGTGAGGCCCGTGAAGGTGGCTGTGCCCACCCCACACACATCACTGTCCCACACCTCTATTTTCATGCCCTGTGAGGGCCCCCTGCAGCCCCACAGCCACAGCTCTCACTGGGAAGGGCTTGGCCAGCCCAGGATGGTGCTGGGGATCACTCCAGCACACCGCCCTCCACCTGCCCCATGGTTGGATCCATCGTGTTCCTGCAGCACCACGACATTCCTGCTGCTTCTCCCAAGGAGTCCTCACAGAGGTTTTCTTGCTACAAACTGGAGTAAGCTGCTAGCAGCACATTAAAGGCTGTTTCTCAGCATGGGTCTTGCAAATATTCAGCCTCACACTGCCCCTTTCCCCAGCTGTGCACAGGGGAAGGTGTGCAAGAGCTCATAGATAAAAGTTACTACTAGTTGTATGTACCAAACACAGATGAATTAATTAATTATTGCTACCATCAAACCTGATAATAAGCCCTATTTTTATAAAATCTAATCAGTGGCTACAATAGATACAGGTTCCAGAGCATTCCTTAACTACAGATTCAGCTACACAGCAGAGTAAGAGCCCTCCCCCCATCTCTGAACCCTGCACACATTTTAGTTCTGAAGCACCTTTGCAGCCCCAATCCCTCGAAGTGCAATGATTCCTTGGTTTGAGTGTAACGTCCCCTGCCCAGTGTCCATCCACAGGGAAGAGGGAATGCCACCAGGGGTGAGGGTGCTGCCAGCTCTGCCCCTGTGCTGCTCCTTGGGGCGGACAGACAGAGAGATGGGAGCGCTCCACCCCTCGTGCGACAAAGACATCCACAACCCCCCTGAGACCCCCTGAGATCCAGCCCTGGGCCTCACAGCCCGTGGGCTTCATGTCCGGAGAGGGAGGAGAGGAGAAAGGCAGGAGCGTGGAGCGGGACGGGCCGTGCTGCTGGTCCTTCCTGCGGGGCGGCTCCTCCAGCAGCAGCGGGGCCGGGCGGGTCAGCGGCGGCGCGGGGCGCACTTACCGTCGGGAACTTCGTCCGGCCGCTTCCGCTTCTCGTAGATGACGATGATGACCACCAGGATGACGATCTCTGCCAGGATGCCCAGGAAGGGCCACAGCGGGGCCAGGTGGCTGCGCACGCGCAGGATGGTGGTGACCGACACGGAGCCCACCTGGTTGGTGGCGTTGCACTGGTACTCGCCGGGGTCCTCGTTGATCTGCAGGTTTGTGATGCTCAGCTCGGTGTAGTTCTCTTTGTTGGAAATGAAGAACCTGCCCGAGGAGTTGTTGATGTCCTGGCAAAGGGACAGGGGTGGGAAACGGCAACAGCTTTAAGGCCTTTGTGGCACGGGAACAGGAGGAGATTTGAGGGAGGAGCCCAGGCCTGGTGTTTGTGTCTCCAAACACCACAGAGGAAACTCTGCACTCAGGGGTCTGATCACTGCCAGCACTCAGCCACTCCTTAAAACCTCCAGCTCACACTCAGCAGGGAACACTCATCCCATCCTGGTATTTGCTTCACATTCTGGCTCCATCCATCCAATCCATGCAGCAACAGGAAACAGCTGGGCTGGAGGGACTGGAAATTCCCAGCTCCTCTCTGCTATTCCCACTGCTGGTCACATTTTCCTGCTCACTATAGCACTGGCTACATGGAACAAACAGATCACCCAAGCTCTAACAGGGATCACTGCCACCTCCTCATATTAAGTCTTGTGAGCTCAACCAGTAAAACTTGGGAGGAATTTATAACCCAATGTGGTTTTAAAATTGTTTCCTAAGTCAGATCTTGCAGTTTACAGCAAGTTCCAGAAAATGGTTTCAGGCTAAGTTCTTAACTTTGCTCAGCAATGCAGTGAGCAGTTTTTTTCACATACCAGTAATATAAACATCATTTGTACTTATGTATTTATTTTATATATTTATATTATTTAAATTTATGTATAAATATCAATTTTATATTCACCCATCCATCCCCACTGCTGCCAAAAATATCCACCTTCACTCATACTTTGGAGGGACTGCACTTGGAGAAGTCACAAGGCTCCTCTACCAGCCCATCCCCAAGCCCAGGTGCTGCTCTCCCCCCTCTCAGGGGGTCTGGGCAGGGTTCCTGACCCCCCTCCTTACCTCAAACACGCCATTGACCTTCTTGCGCCACACCCACTCGGGGTGGGGGAAGCCCACGGACTTGCAGTACATCAGAGCCTCCTGGCCCTCGTTTTTGTTCTCACTCCTCTTGTGCCCAGTGATGTCAGGAGTGGCTACGAGACAACAGAGCAGCTTCTAAGTACAAACAGGCTTCTTTCACTCAGCTGGACACAAATCCCTCCTGCTCCCTGGAAGCTGGGCTTTGCCACCCCGAGGGGATGTTATGGATGAACTCTGTGTGTGTGTCCCTCAGCCCTAATAACCCTGTGCTCTGTGTGTCCCTCAGCCCTGACCCTGTGCTCTGTGTGTGTCCCTCAGCCCTAATAACCCTGTGCTCTGTGTGTCCCTCACCCCTAATAACCCTGTGCTCTGTGTGTCCCTCAGCCCTGACCCTGTGCTCTGTGTGTCCCTCAGCCCTGACCCTGTGCTCTGTGTGTGTCCCTCAGCCCTAACCCTGAGCCCTGTGTGTGTGTCCCTCAGCCCTAACCCTGTGCTCTGTGTGTGTCCCTCAGCCCTAACCCTGAGCCCTGTGTGTGTGTCCCTCAGCCCTAACCCTGTGCTCTGTGTGTGTCCCTCAGCGCTAGCCCTGTGCTCTGTGGGTCCCTCAGCCCTGACCCTGTGTGCTCTGTGTGTCCCTCAGCCCTAACCCTGTGCTCTGTGTGTGTCCCTCAGCCCTGACCCTGTGCTCTGTGTGTGTCCCTCAGCCCTAACCCTGTGCTCTGTGTGTGTCCCTCATCACAGCCCTAACCCTGTGCTCTGTGTGTGTCCCTCAGCCCTAACCCTGCGCTCTGTGTGTCCCTCAGCCCTGACCCTGTGCTCTGTGTGTGTCCCTCAGCCCTAACCCTGTGCTCTGTGTGTGTCCCTCATCACAGCCCTGACCCTGTGCTCTGTGTGTGTCCCTCAGCCCTAACCCTGTGCTCTGTGTGTGTCCCTCAGCCCTAACCCTGTGCTCTGTGTGTGTCCCTCATCACAGCCCTGACCCTGTGCTCTGTGTGTGTCCCTCAGCCCTAATAACCCTGTGCTCTGTGTGTGTCCCTCAGCCCTAATAACCCTGTGCTCTGTGTGTGTCCCTCAGCCCTGACCCTGTGCTCTGTGTGTCCCTCAGCCCTAATAACCCTGCGCTCTGTGTGTGTCCCTCAGCCCTGACCCTGTGCTCTGTGTGTCCCTCAGCCCTAATAACCCTGCGCTCTGTGTGTGTCCCTCAGCCCTGACCCTGTGCTCTGTGTGTATCCCTCAGCCCTGACCCTGTGCTCTGTGTGTCCCTCGGAGCAGCCCTCAGCCCCCCCGAGCTCAGGCTGGCTCAGGGCAGTGCCTGGGCTGACCCCTGGCCCAGCAGATGGCCCCAGGCTGCAGGGCCCACCTTTAAAGCTGCAGCTCCTAATTACAGCACACGTGGCTGGATGTGTGATGGCAGCTCTGAGCTGTTAATCCAGCCCAGGCCAGCCTGGCTGCTCCAGGAAACTGGAATTTCCTACAGGAGACTCCCCTGCTCCACCAGCAGATTCCCTGCAGGTGCACACAGAGCCAGCAATTCCAGCTGCAGGCTGAGATCGTGAGGGGAGTTTGCTCAAAGGGAACAAAAGCTCTCGTGCCAGCAGACAGCAGCTGAGCCTGCTCTCCCCAAAATTGCAGCACCAATCTGTGGGAAAACGCCTGGCAAGCTGTCCTGCTTCCTACTGTGCTGTGTCAAAGGGGTTTGGGTGCAGGGAGCATCCCATGCCTCAGATCCTTTTTGGACAGTAACAGCATTATCCAAATGAGATTGTGAACCACAGCAAACCCATGGCTGTAGGAAAGCCTGGCCTTCAGCTCCTGCTGGTTTGTGTTCACCTGGGCAGGCACACAGGAGAGGCCCCAGGCATCCTCCAATGCCCATGGGAATTCCAGCAGCATTTCCAACCCAGCATTTCCTGGGCTTTGCAGGAGTCCTGACCAGAGGATGAAGCTCAGCCAGATGCCAACTCCTTAATTCCAAGACGATGCCAAAACCACTACACCATCATAGGTAAGAACAGGCCAAGAATAAACCCAAGGGGTTTATTTAAGAAAACTGACACCCAAAATGTGGCACGGACATGTTTTATGAAAAATCCTTTCATTAGGTTTTTCCTCCTGAGATGCTGAAGGGCCACAGAAACAAAATGTAAATCATAATTATCTGCTGCGGTGGAATGCAACACGTGCATCTGTGATTGGTCTCATGTGGTTTTTTTTAATTAATGACCAATCAAAGGTCCAGCTAGATCAGGACTCTGGTCACTCACAAGATTTTATTATCATTCCTTTTCTTTTCCTTGCTAGCTTTCTGATGAAATCCTTTCTTCTATTCTTTTAGTATACTTTTAATATATCATTTTCTTTCAATATACTATATATAATAAAATAATAAATCAGCCTGCTGAAACATGGAGTCAAGATTCCCATCTCTTCCCTCATCCTGGGACCCCTGAGAACACCACCACCCAAAATGCATCTTTCCACATCAGACACACAAATCCCCTGAGAGACATAAAAGCTGACCTGCACGAAGGCACCAGATCCAAACAACCCCCTGGTCTTGTACAGAAAGGAGCTGCCAGAAGCTGAAGGAAGCTGGGAGGAGCATTCCCCACCTGCCAGGTGACCCCTGTGCCTGCCAGGGGCAGGAGCAGCTGGAGCAGATTGGGTTCCTGAGCTGAATTCATGTCCTCAGCCCTGGGGCTGGCAGGGCTGTGCTGCTGCAGGACCCAGGCACTGCAGAGCACCTGCCACGTCCTTCCCACCCTGTCCCCAGCCTGGGAGAGGAAAACGGCATTTATCCCAAATGATGAGGGCTCCAGAGGGGACGGTCATCTGGGGGCCTACTGAAAGGTGCCACCACTTCCCTGCTGGGCCTGGGGCCTTCTTAAAGCAGCAGCTGGGTGAGCCCCCTGTGGCTTCTGCTTCCTGGAGGAGGCCAAGGAGGGATTTCCTCCAGCCTAGGGACAGCAGAGCCCAGCGGTGACAAGGACACGATCCCAGAGCTGGCACTGCCACCAGGGGCTGCAAACTGGGAACGTTCCCATGAGGAAGAGCAGCAGTGGCACACAGCAGCTCGAGGCTGCTGGCTTCCAGTGCCACCCTGAGCAGGGCTGAGCCTGGAAAAGGGAACAGGGACAGCACTCCCAGCTGGCCCAGTTTGTGTCAGGCTGCTGGCAGGGAGGGAAGGGACAGGAAAGGACAGGGAACACTTTCTGGGACACCTGCACTCCTGCTCCAGGGTGACACAATGACATTGCAGGAAGGAGAGGCCAGCTCCCAGGGTGATCCCAGCTCCCAGGGTGATCCCAGCAGTGCCCAGAATACCTCTGCTCCTCCCTGGCTCTGCTGGGCCAGGGCTATTCCTGGAGCACCCAGGGGGCTCTGTGCACTGCTGGGATTTCAGGGCTCAGTGCCACCACCAGACACCAACCCAGCATTGTGTGTCCCAAACAATGCAGGAAGCAGTGTCCTGCTGGCCCCACATCCCTGCAGCCCCAGCTTTAGCAGGGTTTTCCTGGGAAGCTTTTCAAGCCAGGACTGCTCTCTGCACCATCCTGCTCCGTGCCAGCCAAAGCCCAGGGTTGATTCCTCAGGTTTTAATTTTTCTGTTCTGTGTTGGTGTGCAGCTTCAGCTTTATATCAAGTGTTACTGGCATCTTTTCACAGGGTGGTGGAGACAAAACAATCCTGCTCTAGCTGGAGACTCAAGGACAATCTCTTCAAACTTCAGGCCCAAAGCACAAACAATGTGAGAAGAGGAGGGTGGGCAAGCAAGCAAGGAGGATGAAACTTCATCATTTGACGCTGTTAATTGGACAGTTAACTCCTATATGCAAATGGACTAAAACTTATAAAAATGTGAGATCTCATGACCAAGCCCTCTTTGCTTCCATCTTGGAGCCATCTGGGCACTGCCAGGGTGTGCCCTTTGAGGGCACTTCAATAAACCTCCACTTTATTCCCCTTAACTCCATCCAGCCTCTGCTCCAGCTCCTCAGGGCATCAGGGTGAGGCAGCTTTAGGTGGGAAGGATTTGGATTTCAGCTCTCAGGCAGCAGAGACCCCCTCTCTGCTCTGTCACTGCTGATCACTGGCACCAGCAAAATGCCCCTGGCAAAGGGAGGTTCAGATTCCTGCATGTGAAGCAGGAAAAATCCTCAAGGTGGGCTGGAAACACCTCACAAAGAGCAAAAGGAAGCAGAGTTAATTTAAATTAACTGCTACCAAACAAAGGAAAAATAAATAGACATTTAGGCATGCTTGACATGAGAGGAATTCTAAGCAGCAGAGTTTTGATAGTTTTAAACCTAAACACAGGAGGAAAGGGGTTTGGGGCAGAGTGACCGTGGGGCTCCCAACAGGCACAGAATTCAGTGTGCAGCAGCTTTCTGAAGGGTTTGGGGGTCACACAGCCAGGAAAATTCATCTCCTCGTGTACAGGAGGCATTCAGCCCTTCCAAGCTCTTTACCACTGAAAAGGAGAGGGAAATTTAAATGTGTGACACCTCCAAACCATGGCCCAGTTACCTTCAAGTTTCTCATTAATAGACAAAATTAAAGCAAGGGCAAAGCACCTAAAAATATTCCTGCACTGCAAACTGGGATGTCTGAGGGGTGACCTGAACAGGGCTCTGGAAAGTTTCTTTTTCTGGTTATGATTCCAATTCCTGTCTCCCTCTGGAGCTTGAAGGCACCAGGAGAAGGGGGAATGTGAGAGGATTTTCCTGGGCTCAAGGAGTGTCCAACTGAATTTATTCCTGCTAGAGAGGAGCCAGGCTGCAGCAGAGGTTTGCTGAGACAGCCAGGAACTGAGGCCCAGGCTCTTCCCCAGGAGGGTGCAAAGGGAGCAGGAGGAATCCCTCGATGAGGCAAGGGCAGAAAGGCCTGGCAGGAAAGGGAATTCAAAAGGTCCTTCCAGCAGCTGTTTCCTCTCCCCTGCTCTCAAGGTGCTGGAAGAGCAGGGGCACTGCAGAGCTCTCCAGGGCTGCAGTTCATTGTCTGGGGTTCATTTCATGCTCTGGCCTCCAGAGCTCCACAGCAGCACTGCAGGGATGCTCCAGGTGGAAAAGCAGCAATCAAGGATCCCCTTCCAGGGGGCAGGAGGGGGTGCCCTGGCCAGGCCTGGCAGCTCCAGCACCACCACCCCACCAAAATCACCCCCAGCCTGCGCCAGTGCCAAGGAAAAGCGGACGTGAGATCCCTGCTCCAAGGGGCGCATCCTCTACACCCAGCATTTGCTGCATTCCCCAAATCCAGTGTTTTCCTAAACCCAGCATTTGCTGCATTCCCCAAACCCAGCATTTGCTGCATTCCCTAAATCCAGTGTTTCCCTACACCCAGCATTTGCTGGATTCCCTAAACACAGCATTTGCTGCATTCCCTAAATCCAGCATTTCCCTACACCCAGCATTTGCTGGATTCCCTAAATCCAGTGTTTTCCTAAACCCAGCATTTGCTGCATTCCCCAAACCCAGCATTTGCTGGATTCCCTAAATCCAGTGTTTCCCTAAACCCAGCATTTGCTGCATTCCCTAAATCCAGCATTTGCTGGATTCCCTAAATCCAGTGTTTCCCTACACCCAGCATTTGCTGCATTCCCTAAATCCAGTGTTTCCCTAAACCCAGCATTTGCTGCATTCCCTAAATCCAGTGTTTCCCTAAACACAGCATTTGCTGCATTCCCTAAATCCAGCATTTCCCTACACCCAGCATTTGCTGGATTCCCTAAATCCAGTGTTTCCCTAAACCCAGCATTTGCTGCATTCCCTAAATCCAGCATTTCCCTACACCCAGCATTTACTGGATTCCCCAAACCCAGTGTTTCCCTACACCCAGCATTTGCTGCATTCCCTAAATCCAGCGTTTCCCTAAACCCAGCATTTGCTGGATTCCCTAAATCCAGCGTTTCCCTACACCCAGCATTTGCTCAGCCTCAGGTTTGCAGCTCGGAGCTGGCCCCAGAGTTCTGGGGAGCTGGGCAGGAACAAAGCCCCCCAGAAGTGCAGCAGAGCTGGCTGAGGGAAGCCAGCCTGGAATGAATTCCCAGGAAAGGCATCAGATGCTGCCATTAAACCCTGGATTCCCAACAGCTCTCACACCTCTGCCCTAAGGATTGTTTGGTGAAAAAATCCCAGAATGGTTTGGGTGAAGGGACCTAAAGCCCATCCAGTGCCACCCCTGCCATGTGCAGGGACCCGTCCCACTGTGCCAGGCTGCTCCAGGCACTGCAGGGACAGGGAGGGACAGGAGGCGCAGCACACCAGGGGAGCTGGCCCTGCATGCCCTGGCTGCCTCTGCCACAGGCTCTGGGGAAGCTGTTCACAAGCTGTCACAAAATCCCTATTTTTGGAGCACTTTGGCATTCAGCAGCCTCCTTCCCCTGCGCATCAGCAGTGAGAGCTGCACCCTAATTACAATCAGCGTAATTACAATTAAATCTGAGTGTAATTGCTCGAGCACCAACAGGAGCCATGCAGGTAAATACGAGATTACAGGTGTGCATGGGCACCCAGCTGGTGTCACTGTCCCCACATCTGCTCCAAGTGCAATCCCCAATTCCTGTCCCCAGCCTCCCAGGAGGAGCATTTAGGTGTAAATTACCTGTGGGAAGTGAGTAGGATCAGCTCTCCTCGCACCTCAATCACAGACTTTGCCTTTTCCTCCCGCAGAGCGAGCTCCCAGCTCCCTGCCAAGCCCTGCTGGTGGCCCTGCCTGGCAGAGCAGCAGCCAGGCCCCGCAGCAAACATCCCCAAGGGCCCTGCAGGGACCGTCAGAGCCCCTGCTCCACTCCCAAAGCTGCATCTCCCCTCTCCAGGAGTGGTTTGTCACCTAAAGCAGCCCAGAGGAGCCAGCAGCAGCTTTACACATTTGAATTAACATCAGGAGATTCAGCAATTAGAGCAAAAGGGCAGGATGGAATAAAAAGTCCCCAAGAAAAGGAAAAGAAGGAAAAAGGAACCCCCCCCAGCTGTGTTCCCTGAACACCCAGCCCAGCTCCTCAGAGGCACAGGGTGGTGGAATTCCCTTTCCCACAGACTGATGGATCCCAGGGCCTGCCAAATTCCACACAAATTCCCAACCTCAGCCGCCTGCAGCCCTGTGGGAATTCCCTGGGAATTCCCTGACACCAGCACTGCTCTGTGGCTCCCTACAGCCACACCCGTGGCAAACCTTGCCCATTTTGTAGCTTTTATTCCTAATTCCAGGCTCCAGGAGGTGCCCATGACCCAGAGGTGTTCAGTGCCCATAAACCCATGGCTGCTCCCATCTCTGAGCTCTTTCCCTGGATGTGTGCCAGCCTTTCCCTGGAAATCAGAGCTTTTACCTATGATAACAAACTCTTATTTCTGATTATGACCCCAGGCATGGTGAGGAGGCCTCTCCTGCGCTGTGGGGCTGCTGAGGGAGGCAGGGAGTGCCAGCTGCAGGGCCGGGGAGGGGACAAGGGGACAGTGAGGGTCCCAGCAGTACCTCTGACCTCGATGGTGGCGTTGGCCACGGGAGAGCCGGAGAACACGAACACACACAGGTACTCCCCCGACTCCTCCGCTCGGGCCTTCAGGATCCTGCAGGGACAGCACACAGCACTCCATTAACACCCCTTAATTGCACCCACTAATTGTCGGTGCAACCAGGGCACGCCCACCCTCCCCAGCACACACCGAGGTAGCTTCCTCCCACAAAAGACTCCTTTTTTATAAATTTATTTGTATTAATTATTCCCTTTAAAATTATTCCTTATAATTAATTATTTTATTTATTAATAAGTTTTGAATTTATTAATAATTCTTTTATTTATTATCCTTCCCTTTTTTATTAATTCTTTTTCAATCAAGCAAAAAAGCTCCCTCAGAAGAACACAAACCCTGCAATAAAATCATTTAATGACATGTGGAAACTGCTGAGACACATGGAAAAAGCTGCTCACTTCAGGCTGAGCGCTGACAGCATTGACACACCCAATCCCAGGTTCTGAAGTGAATTCATTTCAGATAAGGAACGCTGCATTGGCAGAGCAGCCCGGGAGCACACTGAGCCCCTGCAGGCCGTGCCCAGTGAGGAGGGGAAGGACAGGGTGCGGTTCTGTGACTCCCGCCGGGCTCTGGTTGCCATCAATCATTCAGGAGCTGCAAACTGACACAGCTCAGGGGCTCACAGGCACACAGGAGCTCCCTGCAGCTGCAGCAGCCACCCCGAGCTGGAGGAAGGGTTAGGAGGGGTTCACTCCACTGCCAGGGCTGGAAGAGGCAGGATTTTTAATGGAAACAGTTTGATATCTAAATTCTGGAGTTTTCTGGATGATAGAAGCACCCAGCTTTGAAGGCCAAGCACCAAGAACATCTGACAGCAAAACAAAGTGACTGGAAAAACAAGAACCCGGAGTTTAAGGGAAATAAACAGAATACAAAAGATGACCCAATATAAAATATAAATAAATGGGGGGGGAAACACCCTCTGTTAATCACAGCTATGCTGGTGCTGCTTTTCACTGAGAAAACCTGGAATTCCTGGATTTAAAATGTAACCAAAGCAAAACCGAAGAGCAGGGAGAGCCTGAACTCCAGCATCAGCAAAGCAGCCCAGGAGGGCTCAGGAATTCAGGATCCACTCTGCAAATGGAAATCTGGGATTTCTCCAGCTGTCCCTGGGATTGCTGGGAGTCCCCCCATTCCCTGGGGACAAGGGGACTGTGGTGCTCTCCCACTCCACTCCCTCCTTCCCCAGCAGATAAAACTGAAGCCAAGCCTAAATCCTCCTTTACAGAGGAATTTGGAAGGAAAAATCCAGCCTGGCTTGGAACAGGAGTCAGCCAGGCCCTCGCTGGGCAATGCTGTGCAATTCCCAGGAGCCCTGAGCACCACTCCCATTTAGGGAAGCAGAGCCCCCAAAGCTCAGGCCCAGGGCTGAACCCTGCACTGAGGAGGGTCAGGAAGGAATTGTGGAAGGAAATGAAACTCAGGTTTTAGTTGCAAAATTAACAAAGTAATTCAAAATGAGCTAAAGGGGAATGTGAAAGGACAAATCATTAATCAGGATCAAACCCAACTTCCAAAATGCTGTGGATGAGAGGCTGCTTTGCTAAGGCCATGGAAACCTGAACATCCCCTAATCACCATAATTGCAATTAAATATCCCCTAATATACCCTAATTGTGTGTCAGTGAAGCAGGGGGAAAGGGCCCCTCTAGAGACAGAAAAGTTGGGACCAAGTTGTCATCAGGGGTTAAAATGTCCCTAAAGAGCTTTTCAGCCTGGCTTAAGGTGGAACTGGAAGTTGGATTTGCTGTGCATCAAGGGGGAAAATGGATGGAAAGAAAAAACAGGGCAAGAAAATCACAGAGGGAACAGACTCTGAGGGCACCACTGAGGGAGCTGCACGGGATCCCACCAGCTCCAGCCAAGGCCTGGGATCATCCCACAACAACGAAACCACGATCGAACAACCCCAGCAACACCTCAGGAACACCATCCCTGCCCATTCCCATTCCTCATTCCAGCTGGGATTTTGGGCTCTGGGAGGATGTGCAGCAACAGACCCAGCAGTGAACCCTGGAGAAGAGCCCTGAACTGACAGTTCTGAATCACCACTGTGAGACCACGGGGTGTGCCCTTGTCCCCTGGCTCAGCCTGGGTCACCCACACCTCGGGAACACCATCCCTACCCATCCTCATCTCATTCCAGCTGGGATTCTGGGCTCCAGAATGATGTGCAACAACAAGCCCACCCATGAGCCCTGGAGAAGAGCTCTGAACTGACAGAGTTTGCCTGAGCCACCACTGTGGGATCACCAGGAGTGCCCTCCTCCCTTGGCTGAGCCCAGCACCCACACCTCAGGAACACCAACCCTGCCCACTCCCATTTCTCATTCCAGCTGGGATTTTGGGCTCTGGGAGGATGTGCAGCAACAGACCCACCCACGAGCCCTGGCGAAGAGCTCTGAACTGACTGAGCCACCGCTGTGGGACCACCAGGAGTGCCCCTGACCCCCGGCCCAGCACCCACCTGTACTCGGTGGTGTTGGAGGCTTTCCTGGTGCCCGGGATCTCCTCTCCGTTCTTCACCCAGTAGCTGGCGGCCAGAGGGCTGGGGCTGCTGGTCAGGTTGCACTGCAGCGTGACGGCCACGCCGGCCACGTGCAGCACCACGTCCTCGCTGGCGTTGATCCGCGGCTCTGCAAGGCAGGGACAGCGCTCAGAGCCGGCCCTGGGGACAGTGCCAGCTACTCTACGTGGCACAGGGGGCGGGAGGGGAGGGCACCACACGGGGGATGGCACTGCGGACACACGGAGGAAGCACAACCAAACCAAAGAGCTCGGAGCTGGCGGGCGGCGCCCGGGGCCGCGCTGCTGGGGAGAGACGGGAGGGTTAATGGTTTATTGGGAATCCCCACACTGCAGGGAACTCCTGGCACACTCTGTGCTTCCCACACCAGCTCCTGGGGCTGCATGTGAGGCTTCAGTTACTCCTCCAGAAGCTTCTTGCTGGCTGGCACTTGGTTCTTATCACTCTTCCACCTTATCACTCCCTGAAAGATGACTGTGCTCAGGCTGGTCTCTCTCTCCAGGCAGCACTGACAGAACCAGAGGACATAGTCTCAAGGGAAATTTAGGTTGGATATCAGGAAAAAAAAAATTTTTACAGAGAGGGTGATAAAGTTCTGGAATGTTCTGCCCAGGGAGGTGGTGGAGCCACCATCCCTGGGTGTGTTTAACAAAGCCTGGATGTGACACCGGGTGTTGAGGCTGGGCTGGACTCAATGGTCTTGAAGGTGTCTTCCAACCTGGTGATTCTGTCAATTCTGTGAATTCTTCTCCGTGAGCTTTCAAACAAACCCATTTTTTATATAAACAGCACTCAAATTAAGGCTTCTCAGTAATATTGTGCATATTCCCCACCCAAAGGCTGCTGTGGCCCCAGGCGCAGCCAGGAGATTCCACAGGGCACAACCTCCCTGGCGAGTGGAACTGGGAAGGCAGGAGGCTGAGGGAGAAGAGCTGGGAGCAGCACCCAGAACCTGACAGTGAAATGTGAGGACACACAGCAGGCGAACATCAGACTGCAACTGCTTTGTGCCTGAAGTAACCTGGAGCACAAACATTTCTAAAGAACAAAACCAGCCCCAGTGCATGAGCAGAGCCCAGGAGTTCTGCTGGCTGCTTGGGGGCTCTTCCACTCCACAGCCTCACCTGGCAACACCAAATTCCCATTCTTTAGGGCAAAGCCTTTCGGAAGTGCTAAAATCAAGGAGGGCACTGTGCTGCCTTCAGCCCCTGCAGGTGCTGCTGCTCTCCAGCACACACAGCTGCCTCATCCTCAGTCACAGGAATTGCTTCCCAAACCTGGCAAAAAGACCCTTCTGCTGCAGGGCCTGTGCCTCACCTCGGGCATGAAGCATTCTGTGAAAAACCACCTCACGCAGGATGGCAGAGGTGGAAAATGTCACAATTCTTGCTGTTAGTCTTCAAAGAAAAAAAGGTTTTTAGGGTCAGCTTGGCCTGCAGGCCAGCCCAGAGGCTCTGTGTGTGGAAATGCTGCCGTGTGCCCTGCCTGGGATGAATTCCTGACAGATTCCAGAGGTGCAGCTCCAGCTGCTCCTTCCTCCCTCCCCTGTGGCTGCAGGAGGCTGAGGAAGCAGCAAACATCTCCCTGATTTCTGCAAGTCATCCAAGGAGTTTGGATCCTGGAAGCTCTGCCATGCCTTGTGGCCACAGTTTGGGATATGAATTTATGATCCATGGAGCCTCTGGAATGCAGGTTATGAAACACAAGGAGAGAAGAGAAAATCCCAATTTTGTGTCAGAACCATCCACACAGGGAAGGAACATCCCTGAATCCCATGGCACCTTTCGTGTTTGGATTTTTAATCTAATCCTCAGATTTCTGCCCAGGGAGGAAAAATATCCATCCTCTCATAACCTGCAGCATTCCAGTCCTGGATATCCTTCGTGGAAATCCAGCTCTTTAAATCATTCTTTAACTGCAGAAACACTGCGGTTGCTGTTTGTGTGATTAAATTTGCACTCTGTTTCTGCCTCATTTCTCCCACACTGGGTATTTTATCCTTTCCAGGATTGTTTGGGCCCAAAATTGTTGTGTTATTCTCATATCATGCACCATTCCTGGCCCGCCCTGTGTGCTTTCCCACCCCCAAAAAGCTCATCTGCATTCCCACAAAAACACTGACAGAGCTCTGGAATATTTTTGGAGTGTGTCTGAAATAGTAACTCAGTGACTGACCTGCAACCTTTTCAGTTTTAGTTTAGCAGAACTGAAGGCAGTTGTACGTCTCATTTCCAGCTTCACCCGCATTTATGTTACTTTGATTTGGTTATTAAAAAAGCAAATTGATGGATCAGTCTCCTGATTTAATTGCAGGAGACAAACTGCAACTGGAATACTGGGACAGCAGCAGCAAAGGAGGATGCTCACCTAGAAAATCACTTTTTACACATCACTTCAAGTGCCCATTTTATGTAAGCTCAGCTTTTGCGGGTAAAACCCAAGCAAAGCAACTAAAAAAAAAAACCCAGCAAGTGAAATTCTGGTTCCAAATGCAGAAGGAGGTGGAAGGCAGATGGTGGCTCCTGGGTGCCAGATTTTCAGAAGCAAGCTGATCTCTGCAGAGGCCAGGACAGAGCCTGTGCTCTGTGGGGCTCTGCTGTCACAGCAGGGCACAGCCACCACCAGCAGCTGGAAACTCCACTGGGCCACACAATTCCCATTTCCAACACAAACTGAATGGAGCAGCTGAGGCCATCTGGGCAGGCTCAGGCAAGGGGCTCCACTTCCAGGGACACCTCGGGAACCTCATCCCCACTTTCCTCTTCCTCCAGCAGGCTCAGGCAGGAGCTGATGTCCATGGGCTCCTCCTCCCAGCAGGAGCAGCTTGGCTGTCCCAGCACACACGGGAAGGCACTTGGGGTTGGATCCATATTGCCCTGCACAGCAGGGCCCCAGAGCAGTGTGATCCCACAGGGCAGGGTGATCCCACAGGGCAGGGTCCCAGGGCAGTGTGATCCCACAGAGCAGTGTGATCCCACAGGGCAGGGTGATCCCACAGGGCAGGGTGATCCCACAGGGCAGGGTGATCCCCACAAGGCACTCAGGAGGCAGCTCCCACCCAGCAGCAGCAGCTGGAACAAACTGGGAGGGGAGGGGAGGCTGAAGTGCAGTCCCTGCAGCAGCTCAGGGGCCTGAGGGAGGGAAGCCCCTGTGCACAGGGACACAGCTGCTCCCAAAGGCTGGCTCTGCACACCAGGATTGTGTCCCCCAGAGCTGCTCTGGAGGGTGGCATTCCCATTCTCTGAACATGATCCCTTCTCCCAGGGTTTTCTCCCGGGAAGCTGAAAGGCAGAGAGAGGCCTCAGAGAAAAGGAAAACAATTCTGATCTCATTGGCTTCTCCTGCGCTGTGCTCCTGTGCAATGTGTTTGCAGATTGTTCACCCACAGGTGATTGTTCCATTGCGTTCTGCCGGGAGTTGTTTTCACTCTTTGGCCAATCGGGGCCAAGCTGTGTCAGGGACTCTGGCAAGAGCCACAAGTTTTCATTTTATCTTTTTAGCATTCAGGAAGTATCTTTTCTGTATTCTTTAGTATAGTATAGTATTCCTTAACCTAATATATTATAATAAAGTAATAAATCAGCCTTCTGATAAGATGGAGTGCTCCTCATCATTCCTTCCTTCGTTGGTGGATCTGTATTTACAACACTGGCGCCCCAGGGCTCTCTCCAGCACACAGCCCTCCCTGGCAGACACATTTCCAGGATCATTCCCAGGATGGCAGAGCTGCTGCTGGAGGCCATGCAAGCATTCCAGTCCTTTGGGAGCCCAAAGGACACGGGAGGGGCGAGGGGTGGCTGGGGCTGAGCAGCTCCAGCTCAGGGCCCCGGTGTCGCTGCAGTCACCCCACAGCACCAGGGTCAGCAGCCATTCCTCCACGTGCACCAAGGCTGCTCCATTTCCAGAGGGAAGGTCTCTGATCCAGCAGTGCCCAGGCAGCACCAGGCCTCAGGGACAGCTTTGGGGGGGATTTTTCAAGGTACCCAAATAAAACAATCAAGATACAAATACAGGGCTTTGTACCCAGTAGGGCATAAAAGGGTTTTTTGTGCACAGAGCACAGGAACAAGTCCACACTTTTGCTCTGCTCTTCTGTCAGCTGAGGGCTGAGAAACCACCCAAAACAAGTTCTCCTGTACCTGCACACTGCAGATTTGATTCCCTCCACCTGAAACTCAGCAGCCATTTCCTTAGGCAAATGCAAGTGTTACATCTAGCCCAAAATTCTTCTCTACAGCATCTGACCATGTGAACTCCAAAAAAAGCAGAGTGAAGGCAGGGAAGCCCTGCCACAAGCAAGAACTTTTTAAGCACTTCTGGGCCAAGCACAGCCTCTGCTCCCAGAGCTCTGCTGCTGCCCTGGATGGAGTCACTGAGCTCACGGCCGGGCTCAGCACTGGGCAGGATTCCCCCTGCTCCCACAGGCTGCATTAGGAATGGCTGCACCTCCTCAGTGCTGCTGCATCAGAGAACTCCTTAGGAACATGCTGCTGGCCAGGAAGGAAAAGAAACACCACAGCTTCATGGGAAAATCCAAACACGAAAGGTCACGTGGAACTGAAAGGGAAGGATTTATCCAGAAGCAGATATGTAACCAAAACCAGGTGAGGAGGCATTCCCAGAAATTCCAAGAGAACAGAAGAAATCAAAATAAAGTGGTTAGAGTTGGGAAAAGAACATGGAAATAAATCAAAGAGAAAGGCACTGGTGGAGAAGCCAGGGAGGCTGGAAACCTCCTACAGAACTAAAGGGAGGAGGGAACAAACACAAATCCGACAGCGGGCTGGTTTCACACGGAAGCTCTAGCACACATCCCGAGGTTTTCCCAAGTGCTTTGTCCTAAGGAGGAGAGACACGGGTGGCACACAGGGTCAGCACTACAGGCCGGGAGGAGGAGGAGCAGCCCGCGCGTCGGGACACAGGACAGGGTGCGGCAGAGGGTGGGGACACGGGGGCGGGGTCACCAGACTGCCTCTAGACACTACAGTGCCACTACTGGGGGCCGGACTCACTCTGCAGGACGCTTATAGTAGCCTGGGCTCGAATCCACGTAATGGAGGGGTTTTGCCTCAAGTCATTCCTCCTGGGATCGTTGCTGGCCCTGCACTCGTAAGTCCCAGAGTCTTCCAAGGTAAGGCGGGTTACTCTCAGCACACTCACCCCATTGGCCCCGTAGGCAGTGTTAATGGTGACACGGCGCTTCCGAGCGCCATCCCACAGCTGTTTGAAAGCCTCTGCCCGGTTGACTTCCGCATACCACCACTGGATCTCTGGAGTGGGGTTCCCAACCACATCACAGTACAGTTCAAAGGCGTCCCCCGTGAGCTTAGTTTCTGACATGGGCGACTTGACAAACCCGGCTGCAGGGAGGGGCAGCAGAAACGCAGTGACAGAGCGGCAGAAAACAACAGAGCTCACACACAACACGGCAGCGGGGCAGAAAACACAGTTAGAGACATGGCATCGGCAGTGACACGGCTGGGGGACACCCAGGGCATCACCAGTGACACACCCGGGGCATCACCAGTGACACAGCTTGGGGACACCCAGAGCACTGACAGTGACACCCCCACAGCACCGGCAGTGACACGGCTTGGGGACACCAATGGCACTGGCAGTGACACACCCGTGGCACTGGCAGTGACACGGCCTGGAGACCCAGGACATCAGCAGTGACACGGCTTTGGGACACCCACAGCATCGGCAGTGACACAGCTTTGGGACACCCATGGCACTGGCAGTGACACACCCACGGCAGTGGCACAGCTTGGGGACACCCACGGCACCAGCAGTGACACACGCAGGCACTGGCAGTGACCGGCTTGGGGACACCCATGGAAACGGCAGTGACATGGCCTGGGGACACCCACAGCACCAGAAGTGACACGGCTTGGGGACACCCAGGGTACTGGCAGTAACACAGCTTGGGGACGGACACCCACAGTACTGGCAGTGGCCAAGGCTGCAGGGCAGGAATTCCCGACATCCCTGCTCCTCCCTTCCCTGGCACCCTCCCCGAGGGATTTCCAGGCCCTTTCCAGCCCCGGGCAGCTCGGGATGCGCCGGGGTTGAGTGTCCCTGCTCAGGGATGCGCTCCCTCAGGAGGTTTCTTTACCTGACCCACCCACAGGGGCACCAGGGGTAAAATCCCAAACCCGTGCCAGCTGTGAGCTCTGCTCTGACCTCCTCTCCCATCTATTGAGACTTCCAGGGCAGGGAATTCCCCAAGATACAAGTGACCTATTTTCCTGATCAGCCCGGCTCTGGGCAAAGGGAATTTCAGTGCAATGAACGCTCACAGGCCAAAAGGTTGTTCTGCCAGGAACCCACAAAGGGCCCTCAGCAGCTCCCCCCGTGTGGAGAGGGCTGACATCCCTGCTCAGGCCACAATCCTAGGATATTCTGGATATCCTAAATCCTGCCGTACTTACCCGCCTCAGAGCCCCGCTGGGAGCACACACACACACATTAAACTGTCCTTCAATCCTGTTGCCAAAGATATTTAGGAGAATAGCAGCGCCTCAACACCAAGCCCTTCCCCCAGGCCCCTCCTAAAACTGCAGGATTAGGACACAGCTGGCCAGACAGATTATGCAGCAAAACCCATCCTGGTGCTGTGCTGGGGCAGGGGACATCAGCAGCGTGGGGAGGGACAGTGGCACACCAGGAAAACTTGGAGCCTGTCATCCCTGGCCTCACATTCCTGGCTTGGTTTAGGATGAGAGGCAAATCAATGAGGTTTGGAAATGGAAATGGCGACTTGGAGCACCCTTAAACAGCATTTAATGAGCGACCAGTGACCACAGCCACAGCTCCCTAATGGCCACAGCCCCTTAATGACCACAGCCCTCAGTGACCAACAACCACAGGCCCTTAATGGCCACAGCCTTTAATGACCAACAACCACAAACCCCAATAATGAACAGTCACCACCCCCAATGACCAGCACGCCCTGACCCTAAATGACCAGCACTGACCCCAATGGCCAGCACTCCCTGACCCCAATGGCCAGCACTGACCCCAATGGCCAGCACTGACCCCAATGGCCAGCACTGACCCTAAATGACCAGCACTGACCCCAATGGCCAGCACTCCCTGACCCCAATGGCCAGCACTGACCCCAATGGCCAGCACTGACCCTAAATGACCAGCACTGACCCCAATGGCCAGCACTGACCCTAAATGACCAGCACGCCCTGACCCTAAATGACCAGCACTGACCCCAATGGCCAGCACTGACCCCAATGGCCAGCACTCCCTGACCCCAATGGCCAGCACTGACCCCAATGGCCAGCACTGACCCCAATGGCCAGCACTGACCCCAATGGCCAGCACTGACCCTAAATGACCAGCACTGACCCCAATGGCCAGCACTCCCTGACCCCAATGGCCAGCACTGACCCCAATGGCCAGCACTGACCCTAAATGACCAGCACTGACCCCAATGGCCAGCACTGACCCCAATGACCAGCACGCCCTGACCCTAAATGACCAGCACTGACCCCAATGGCCAGCACTGACCCCAATGGCCAGCACTCCCTGACCCCAATGGCCAGCACTGACCCCAATGGCCAGCACTCCCTGACCCCAATGGCCAGCACTGACCCCAATGGCCAGCACTCCCTGACCCCAATGGCCAGCACTGACCCCAATGACCAGCACTCTCTGACCCCAATGGCCAGCACTGACCCCAATGGCCAGCACTGACCCCAAATGACCAGCACTGACCCTAAATGACCAGCACTGACCCCAAATGACCAGCACTGACCCCAATGACCAGCACTGACCCCAATGGCCAGCACTGACCCCCAAATGACCAGCACTGACCCCAAATGACCAGCACTGACCCCAAATGACCAGCACTGACCCCAAATGACCAGCTGACTAGCACTCCCTGACCCCAATGACCAGTGCTCCCCAATCCTAAATGACCAGCTCTCCCTCACCCCAATAACCAGCACTCCCTGGGATGCCAAACAGCCTCCATACATAAATTAACACATATTTAAATTACCAGGGGCATTCTGGATTAATATTGTGCATTTCCAGCCGCTCACAAACAGCGGCAGCAATGCCACCAGAGGGCCACTGCTCATGGTGACACTCAGCCAGGAGCTGCACAAGGAACTGGGGTGTGACAGCACTGAGCAGGAATGCTTAAAAAAACCCAAAAAAGGGGGAAAAAGGTGAATTATTCCCAAGGCTGCAGCACAGGGCAGTGGGAAGGGAAGTGCTGCTGCCGTTGGGCCCTGCCAGTGGATTCCAGGGCTGTCCCAGCACGGAGCGGGTGACACTGGGCAGGTCCTGGTGACGCAGGAGCTGCCAGAGCCCGGCCTTGCCTTTCTTGGTCTGTCCCACAGCTCAGCCCCTGCTCCAGAGACAGCAGCACAACAAAATCCCAACCCAGACAGAGCCACCAGCACAGAGCTGCATCAAGGGACTGTGCTTGGTTTAACCCCAGAGATCTGGGACTGAGCTCGGTTTAACCCCAGAGATCTGGGACTGAGCTCGGTTTAACCCCAGAGATCTGGGACTGTGCTCGGTTTAACCCCAGAGATCTGGGACTGAGCTCGGTTTAACCCCAGAGATTTGGGACTCTGCTCCGCTTAACCCCAAAGATCTGGGACTGTGCTCGGTTTAACCCCAGAGATCTGGGACTGTGCTTGGTTTAACCCCAGAGATCTGGGACTGAGCTCGATTTAACCCCAGAGATCTGGGACTGTGCTCGGTTTAACCCCAGAGATCTGGGACTGTGCTCGGTTTAACCCCAGAGATTTGGGACTCTGCTCCGCTTAACCCCAAAGATCTGGGACTGTGCTCCGCTTAACTCCAGAGATCGGGGACTGAGCTCTGCTTAACCCCGAAGATTTGGGACCGAGCTCCGCTTAACCCCGAAGATCTGGGACCGAGCTCCGCTTAACCCCGAAGATTTGGGACCGAGCTCTGCTTAACCCCAAAGATCTGGGACTGAGCTCCGCTTAACCCCAAAGATCTGGGACTGAGCTCTGCTTAACCCCAAAGATCTGGGACTGAGCTCTGCTTAACCCCAAAGATTTGGGACTGAGCTCTGCTTAACCCCAAAGATTTGGGACTGAGCTCCGCTTAACCCCAAAGATTTGGGACCGAGCTCCACTTAACCCCAAAGATCTGGGACTGAGCTCTGCTTAACCCCAAAGATATGGGACTGAGCTCTGCTTAACCCCAAAGATTTGGGACTAACCTGAAACCCCTTCTGGAAGTGATTTATTTATTCGGGATTTGATCTCATGCCCCAATTTTGTGGATGGAGATGAGGAGAGATTAATGCCCTAAAACCAGGGCAACATTTCAGTCTCCACACAGAGTTCCAAGGGCTCCCCTCATTTCCAAACTCTGCCTTAAAATTTGTGTTGGGGAAAGAAAATTAAATCCCTAATTGAGAAGAAACAGGATTTTCAGAGATCAGGAATTCTTGTAAAACCCGCCAGGGTGAGAATACACAAGGCAGTTACCCCCGAATTGGAGAAATTGTTGTTTCAGAATTAAAATATCCTTTTGGAACTCAAATTTCATCAAGGTGCAAAAGAATTAAGGAGAATGGCCCTGGAGGAGCAAAGCAGGGAGAATTTTCATCTCCCCAAGTTAAGCCTGGTGTAAAAAAGGGCTTTAAAAAATAAAAGTGCTTTGTCCTAAAAGCCAAGTTGAGGAAAGATGTTAAGCCAGGCTCAAAGACAGCAAAAACCAGGTTTAATACACACAAAAAATGGACAAATTAGGACCACAATGAAGGAAAAAAATAAAAGTATTTCCAAGGAAGTTTTCAACCCCAACCAACACAACCATAACCAATGAACCTCAAAAACCAGGATAATGCTCCCACCCCATCCTCAGGTTTCTGCTCAAGGTGAATTAAATCAATTAAATCCCACTTAAATCACAGCACAAAGCACAGTTTCAAACTCAGAACTGAGTGTCTACAAGGCTAAAATGCAAAAATAAACCTGATTTTCAGTCTGGAGCCACAATAAATAAAGTGTAACTGCTGTGGGACCGAATGATTTCAAGCCTGGCTGTCTTTACAGCAAAAACCCACCTGGAGAACCTCCCAGCACATCAAGAATTTGTATTTCACTGCTCTCAGGCATTCAGGAGAGTTCTGGGGGCTTTATTTCCCTCAATTATGCAGCCTGATTTTTAAATTCTTCAAATAATTGAACAAAATTGCAAGTGGAAAAGGCAAGAAGTGCTCAGCTCTGCTGGGCCCTCACCTGAGCTGATTTCTGCTTTATTCCCACATGGACAATTTATGGGAATACCCCAGAAAATCCAGGCAGGAGCTGCCCCCTTTAACTGGGCTGTCTTAATGAGGTGCCCTGGCTAATTAACACCTTCTCCTTCTCTTAATTAAGTGCCAAAGAGTTCTGTGAGTGGGGAAATCTCACTTTGGCAGAGTGTTGCTGGAAAAAACCACCCTGATGAATGATTTGTTCCTTGCCAGTGCTCACAGCCACTGAAAATCTTGGAAATGAGTTAAACACACAAAAAGTGACAGCTGGAAGAGGTGAAACACTCTGATTTTCGGGGACAGACACAGGGATCAGTCCCATAAATCAGGAATTTAGGGTGGAAAAGATTCCTGAACAGGGATCAGCTCCATAGAGCAGGAATTTAGGATGGAAAGGATTCCTGAATGGGAAAAGGACACAGGGATCCATTCCATAAATCAGGGATTTAGGCTGGAAAGGATTCCTGAAAAAGGATCAGTTCTACAAATGAGGAACTCAGGCTGGAAAAGGACACAGGGATCAATTCCATAAATCAGGGATTTAGGCTGGAAAGGATTCCTGAATGGGAAAAGGACACAGGGATCCATTCCATAAATCAGGGATTTAGGCTGGAAAGGATTCCTGAAAAAGGATCAGTTCTACAAATGAGGAACTCAGGTCGGAAAATGACATAGGGATCAATTCCATAAATCAGGGATTTAGGATGGAAAGGATTCCTGAACAGGGACAGGACACAGGGATCAGTTTCTGGGATCAATTAGGGATTTAGGCTGGAAAGGATTCCTGAATGGGAAAAGGACACAGGGATCAATTCCATAAATCATGAATTTAGGCTGGAAAAGATTCCTGAACAGGGATCAGTTCTATAAATGAGGAATTTAGGCTGGAAAAGGATACAGGGATCAGTTCCATAAATCAGGAATTTACGCTGGAAAGGATTCCAGAATGGGAAAAGGATACAGGGATCAGTTCCATAAATCAGGGATTTAGGCTGGAAAGGATTCCTGAATGGAGACAGGACCCAGGGATCAGTTCCTGGGGATAAATCAGGAATTTAGGATGGAAAAGATTCCTGAACAGGGACAGGACACAGGGATCAGTTTCTGGGATCAATTAGGGATTTAGGCTGGAAAGGATTCCTGAATGGGAAAAGGACACGGGGATCAGTTCCATAAATCATGAATTTAGGCTGGAAAATATTCCTGAACAGGGATCAGTTCTACAAATGAGGAATTTAGGCTGGAAAAGGATACAGGGATCAGTTCCATAAATCATGAATTTAGGCTGGAAAGGATTCCAGAATGGGAAAAGGATACAGGGATCAGTTCCATAAATCAGGAACTTGGACTGGAAAGGATTCCTGAATGGAGACAGGACCCAGGGATCAGTTCCTGGGGATAAATCAGGGATTTAGGCTGGAGAGGATTCCTGAACAGGGATCAGTTCTACAAATGAGGAATTTAGGCTGGAAACGATTCCTGAATGGAGTCAGGACACTGGGATCAGTTCCTGGGGATAAATCAGGGATTTAGGCTGGAGAGGATTCCTGAACAGGGACAGGACCCAGGCCTGGGATAAATTCCAGGAAGGCACTGCAGCATCCTGCCTGTCCACACCCATTTTCCTTAGGATCGATGCTCTCCCATTCTGTTCTCACCAGGAAGCATGAAATGAGAAATTTGGCATTAATCCCATTCATTTTTGCCAGCTCCAGAGCCACTTTAAGCCAGGCTTGAGGCGCCCAGGTGAGCCCAGAGCTATCCCTGGATTTAATTCCTGGATTTAATTCCTGCCTTCTCATCCTGCAGCTTCCCAGAGCTGGGAGAGAGGAGAACCCAGCCCAGAGAGCATCATCTAAAATGCAGGAGCTGCGCCAGGGCACGGGGCTCCTTCCACAGGCAGGGAAACCTGAGGATTCATCCCACAGGACTGGGATTAACATTCCCTGCATCCAGCCCAGCATCCCTCATTTCCCTGCACAGGAGGTTTGTGGGCAAATTCCAAAAAACTCATCCTGAGGGGAATGGTTTGGGTGTGGCCATCCTGGGAATGTGCCCGAGGGGGAATTCCTGGCACAGATGGACACAGGGATCAGTTCCTGGGGATAAACCAGGAATTCGGGCTGGAAAGGATTCCTCAACAGGGATCAGTTCCATATATCAGGAATTTAGGATGGAAAGGATTCCTGAACAGGGATCAGTTCCATAAATCAGGAATTTGGGCTGGAAAGGATTCCTGAATGGAGACAGGACACAGGGATCAGTTCCTGAGGATAAATCAGGAATTTAGGCTGGAAAGGATTCCTGAACAGGGGAAAGAACACAGGGATCAGTTCTGATCAGTTCCTGGGGAATAAATCAGGAATTCAGGCTGGAAAGGATTCCTCAACAGGGATCAGTTCCATATATCAGGAATTTAGGCTGGAAAGAATTCCTGAACAGGGATCAGTTCCATAAATCAGGAATTTGGGCTGAAAAGGATTCCTGAACAGGGAAAAGGACACAGGGATCAGATCCTGGGGAATAAATCAGGAATTCAGACTGGAAAGGATTCCTGAACAGGGATCAGTTCCTGAGGATAAATCAGGAATTCAGGCTGGGAAGGATTGTGGAAGGTCCTCTGGCCCCACAAACCCCTCAGACCAGCCTGAGACCCTCCCGCACCAGACACTTTTATCCAAGTTTCCCTGGAATAAAACCAGGGATGCTTCCCTTCACGCTTTGGAAACACAACTGGTATTTTATGGCCACTTTTATAGTGCAAAACCTGATCAGAGCAGCTCCAATTCCCTGAGGAAACACATCCAAGCACAGCCCATGGGAACACCCCTGGGAGGGAAAGCCCCACAGCCAAGCTTCCCCCAGCTCCAGGGAATTCCCTTCCCCCAAATCCCCTCCTGGCTGGGCTCTGGACACAATTCCAGGGATTCTAGGTGACAATCCACCTGAAGGGTACAGGTGAGAACTGAGACAAGGCTGGGATATCCCATGGGAAGAACAACCAGGACAGGGTTTATAAAATGTGGCTCCACAACCAGTGTCACCTTCTGGAGAGCAGGAATGGAGATTTCCCCCAGTTTTTGGCCAGGAAGAACAGAGCCCTGGCAATTCCTGGTTCCATAAACATCCCATGGGAAGAATCACCAGGACAGGGACTCCATAAATATCCCATGGGAATAACAACCAGAACAGGGTTTATAACCTGTGGTTCCATGACCAGTGTCCCCTGCTGCCTGCAGTCGCCTTCTGGAGAACAGGAATGGAGATTTTTCCCAGATTTAGGAAGAACAAAGCTCTGGCAGTTGCCTGGTCCCACAGGGAAAAACAACCAGGACAGGGTTTATAAAACGTGGCTCCACAACCAGTGTCACCTTCTGCAGAGCAGGAATGGAGATTTTCCCCAGTTTTTGGCTGGGAAGAACAGAGCCCTGGCAGTTCCCCGGTTCCACAGGGAAGAATCACCAGGAGAGGGGTTCCATAAATATCCCATGGGAATAATAACCAGGACAGGGTTTATAAACTCCATAAGCAATGTCACAGCCAGTTGCAGCCACCTTCCAGAAAGCAGGAATGGAGTTTTTCCGAGATTTAGGAAAATCTGGGAAAAAAATAACTCTGGGAGGTCCCTGGTCCCACAGGGAAGAATCACCAGGACAGGGTTTATAAAATGTGGCTCCACAACCAGTGTCACCTTCTGGAGAGCAGGAATGGAGATTTCCCCCAGTTTTTGGCCAGGAAGAACAGAGCCCTGGCAATTCCCTGGTTCCATAAACATCCCATGGGAAGAATCACCAGGACAGGGACTCCATAAATATCCCATGGGAATAACAACCAGAACAGGGTTTATAACCTGTGGCTCCATGACCAGTGTCACAGCCAGCTGCAGCCACCTTCTGGAGAGCAGGAATGGAGATTTTTCCCAAATTTTGGCGAGGAAGAGCAGAGCCCTGGCACTTCCCCGGTTCCCTAAAGCAGCCCAGCCCACGAGGGAGCTCACAGAGACCCCTGGCACAGCTGGGATGTCCCCGGTGTCCCCCCAAGGGAGCTCGGAGTCCCTCCACAGCTCCTGCTCCACCAGTGCAAGCTCCAGCTCCAATTTCCAGCTCCTTCCCTCCCCAGCTCTGCTGCTGAAACCCATCTGCTCCCAAGCCTTCAGTGTGAACTACACAATTCCAGGGCTCTGCACCTTGGGAATTTAAAGGGATGCAGTTTATGGAAGTATTTCTGTCTTTTTGGGCCATGCTGGGTGCAAAACCATTTTTATCTCACTGGAGACTTGATATCAAATATTCACTTTACCAGGAAGCGGGGAAAAAATCTGATTTACCTAAAACTCTTGGATCAGCACTCTGGAATAAATAATAGATGGATAAAGATGGAGCAGGGCCAGCTCTGACCAACATGTGAACCCAGATCCACAGCAGGTCCAGTGCCTCAAAAAGCACATTTTTCCCATATTTCAATGGAAATATTAAGGAATATCAGTGCAGAAGTGCTGGAGTGCTCACAGGAGACACCAATTGTTTTTCCTGCCTGCCACTTCCCTCACGTGCCAGAAAAATGCCAAGAACTTCCCCAGGCAATCCTACAACTTCCAAAACCCCCCTGAAACCATGGCTGGCAAAGCACTGCAGGGAAATGTCAGCTTCCAGCATTCCTTGGAAAATGCAGCTTGGAAGCTGGGCTGAATCCCTCCCGAGGAGATTTCCTTCCATGGGGAATCCGGCCCTCCTCTCCCAGAGGTTTTCCCAAGGGTTAAACCCCCTGATGCTCAGCAAAGGCAGGAATTGTTCTCTGCTCTCCCCATCCCTGAAGAATCCCCCGAGCCAGCAGCTCTGCTCTCATCCCCTTTGAAGGGAATACAGGAATTTCAGTGCTGCAGCTGAGGAATGGAAAAGAATCCCTCCAAAGCAGGAAGGCTCCTGGGAAGTGCCCAGAAAAATCCATGTTAACAACTACAAACCTTTCCCTGGAAAGCAGTGGGAAGGGATTCAGCTGCAGCACAGGAAGCACAGCCTGAGCAGGCAGCAATTTCAATTTGTCTGCAGCAGCTGAAGCTGAAGACCTCAAAAAAAATTTAAAACAGCATTAAATTTCTGTCTCAAAGGCACTGAAAACACCTCAAAGGTTGCTAATAAAAATGATTTTGTGTCAGATTAGCACTGTAAAATCCTCAGCCTGGTTCTCTAATGGCGTGGTGCAAGGGTTTTAAATAACCAAAGGTTTTCAGAGCTCCCCCCCCTTCCCCCTGACCTTTCCTGATCCAACAAATGTGTTTGACAGGAGACTGATCCCATTTCCCTCCAGCAAAGCTGCTTTTCCCCCTTTTTATTCACTCTGCAGGAGCAGGAGCTGCTCCACATCCTCATGAGGGAGGGAAAGGACATTTTCATGCAGCGACCTTTCACAAGAAATGCCCTTTGCTGAATTGGGGATTATGTAACAGAGGCTGGGGAGAAGCTGCTCAGCCACAAAAATAATTCCTCAGTGAGCACAGGGAATGGCAGCGGCTCAGGGGATAACACTGCCAGCACGTTCTGCAGCCTAAACCGGAGGTTCAGCTGCCTGATGTGTGAAACCCTGGCCCTGCTGCTGGGCATGGGGCTAGAGATGCTTTAGTTACCCAGAGTGGGAAAGAACTGCTGCCCTGCTCAGAGCATCCAGGAGAACGCTGGAATCCCAGGCACAGGGAACAGGAAACCAGGAGGAGATGGATGAAAAAGCAGCAGAGATGGCACACTTTGTGCAGCAGATTTCCTCTGCTGTGCACATTGAGCTCCTGCTTAAAAGTTGTATTTTTAGGGGTATTTTTCCCCAAGCAATTTTTTGAGCTCTTCAGCTTCAGCTGCTGCAGACAAATTGAAATTGCTGCCTGCTCAGGCTGTGCTTCCTGTGCTGCAGCTGAATCCCTTCCCACTGCTTTCCAGGGAAAGGTTTGTAGTTGTTAACATGGATTTTTCTGGGCACTTCCCAGGAGCCTTCCTGCTTTGGAGGGATTCTTGTCCATTCCTCAGCTGCAGCACTGAAATTCCTGTATTCCCTTCAAAGGGGATGAGAGCAGAGCTGCTGGCTCGGGGGATTCTTCAGGGAAGGGGAGAGCAGAGAACAATTCCTGCCTTTGCTGAGCGTCAGGGGTTTAACCCTTGGGAAAACCTCTGGGAGAGGAGGGCCGGATTCCCCATGGAAGGAAATCTCCTCGGGAGGGATTCAGCCCAGCTTCCAAGCTGCATTTTCCAAGGATGCTGGAAGCTGACATTTCCCTGGAATGCTTTGCCAGCCATGGTTTCAGGGGGGTTTTGGAAGCTGTAGGATTGCCTGGGGAAGTTCTTGGCATTTTTCTGGCACATGGGGAAGTGGCAGGCAGCAAACACAATCTCCCATTTCTCCCCAAAGGCCTGGGAGCTGGGATGAGGATGGGTTCCAGCAGAGCCCAGCTCCTCCCCATCCCTGAGGAGGTTTGATCTCCACAGCCCTACTGAGATTATGGGGCCAGAAATCACCTGGGCAGGGCAGCTCCTCCTGCACCCCATTCCTGAGCTGGAATTCCGCTCCAGCAGCAGGAATCACCTCCCTGGCCTGGGCACTCTCACCTCACATAATTTCTGTGCTGAAAGGCAAAAAAAAAAACCCCAAAATGCCCAATTTGTGGTTATTTTGTTGAGCTTGAGGGGGAGCCCCACAGCTCTTCCCAGAGCAGCTCCCAGAGCTTTCCCAAGAAAAGCAAAATCCAATTAAAAGCCAAGCAGATTTGGGCTCTTCAAAGAGCCAGCAGGGGAAAAAAACAAAACACTGAGAGAAGCTTCCTTTGCTCAGCATAAATTAAAAAAAATAATATCACCACCATGGTACCAACAATAATTGTGTTTAATCACACTGCAGGGATTCTGTGGTGTCTGGGAGGAGCAGAAATGGTCACCTAAAGAAAATCTCATTTCAGCCATGTCCCCTAAGCTGAGAGAAAAGGTTCTACTTGTGTTTAGATAGGTTCTGTTTTATATCCCAGAATTTTGCTCTGTACCCAAGAATTCTGCTTCATATCCCACAATTCTGCTTTATATCCCAGAATTCTGCTTTGTACCCCAGAATTCTGCTCTATACCCCAGAATTCTGCTCTGCACCCAAGAATTCTACTCTATACCCCAGAATTCTGCTCTGTACCCCAGAACTCTGCTCTGTACCCAGGGCTAGAAGCTGCCCCTCACTCCCAGGGTCCCTGGCGCTCCCCAGCCTCATTCAGCTGTGCAGCAATTTTACAATTTTACAGCACCTTTTAAAGTTTTTTTGTTTTTCCTCAAAATTCCTGAGTGAAGCCCAGCAAAAGCACTGGAGGATTTATCCCACAGATAAACTGATCCGAGGGTGACAGGAATGGCACAGCACCGAGGGATTTGCTGCCAGCCCCCGGGAATTTGCTGCTGAGGCTTTTCCTGAACCAAAGGTGATTTTTTTCCATTTTTCCACTGCCATCCAAGCAAATCCAGGTTGCCACAAAATACCCAAAAATCCTGATTTAGCAGCTCCCCAGCTCTGAGACATTTCACTGGCAGAAGGACCACAAAAGGGTCGTGTTTGGGAAATTTTTGGGAATTCTAAACCCATTCTGTCAGGCCCCAAAGCAGGAGAGCAGCAGGGCAGTGCCCTCCTGTGGTTTTGGCTCCATTCTCCCACTAATTCCCTTCCTGCAAACCAAACCTCACTTTTTTTTTTTTATTTTTTAGCTTTTTTTTTTTTCCTTTACTCCATATGGCTCAAGATTGGGGTCACCAAATCACTACTAAAAATAGGAGCTTTGGGAGCCTGAGACCCCAAAGAGGCAGCTCAGAGCCTGGGGTGAGAACAGCTTTAATTTGTTGCATTTTTATCTGACAGGGTTTTCAGCACTTTGCTGCAGGATTTGAACTGCTCAGCAAAGTGCTGAAAAGCCTGTCAGATAAAAAATGCAACAAATTAAGGCTGAAGGAAATCATCAATACAATATTACAGCTTCAGCACCCTCAAAATTGGGAAGAAATGGGAATTGTCCTGGCTCTGTTTTGGTTTTGGAAGCAAAAAAGCCAATTATAGTGGAAGAAAAAGGATCTAATCCCAAATATTTTATTAAAAGAAATTAAAATATTGAATTACTCTCGTGCCTGACAGGGAGAAGAAAAGCTCTCCCAGCTTCACTCCCAACCCTGCTGCATAAAGAACTGGCAGGAATGGGATAAAACTGAAATATTCCCAAAAAGATAAAAGTCAGAGGTGACACTGGAAGGGAGAATCCAGAGGTGACTGTGATCCTACAGCATTATAGCATGGCTGCCATAGAAAACAATGAAGTTTCTAGGCAATAAATAATGAAGTTTCTAGGGAATAAATGCACCAAACATCCCATTTGTTACAGCAAAATGAAGCCCAAAGAGTGGCACACTGACTATTTTTCACTCACAGCTCTCCAAGCACAACTCCAAAGTCCCAATTCCAGCTGTATTTGGAATTTCTGTACCCAGCCCTGGGATTTGACCTTTCTAAAGGGATTTTTTACCTTTATTGGACCTTAAATAAACCCCACCTGTTTCTGATCACACAGCAGAAAAGAACAGCCATGCATTCCTTTGCTTCCCAGCAGGAACACGCAGCAGAGCAGGCAGGGCCCAGCTCCCCAACTCCCAGGAAACCAAAGGCAGAGCCAGCAGGGGATCCCAAAGTGCAGGTTCTGAGTCACAACCCTGAAACGTTTGGGTGCTCTGGGATTTGGGAAACACTTCCCAAAGATTTGTTTCCCAATCCCTGTTTCTGTGGCAGTAGGAGAGGAGGGAGCTGCAGAGCCCCTCTGGCCAAATCAAAGCCAAATGAGCTCTCCAATAACGAACTTCCAGTTTATTCCCTGGAATCCTGAAGTGATTCCAGATCCTGAAGTGGAAACCCAGCTGGTTGGTCAGTGCAAACTGCCCATTTTCAGCTAAAACTGAAAAACATTCTTATTCTGCTCAATCCAGCAGGCTGGAGTGATAAATATTTACAGCTATTTCTCTCCTCCATGCCATTTATTCCTTGGATGCCCCAAAAGGGGAGCCAGGCTGGGAGAGCTGGGGAGAACAGAGGGCTCCAGGAGAGCTCAGAGCCCCTGGCAGGGCCTGAAGGAGCTCCAGGAGAGCGGGAGAGGGATTTGGGACAAAGGATGGAGGGACAGGACACAGGGAATGGCTAAAAAGTGAAACAGGGCAGGTTTGGGTTAAATACTGGGGAAATGCTCCCCTGTGAGGGTGGTGAGGCTGTGGGATGGAACGCCTGATCCTGGGATCTCCTGCTGCCTCTTCCTTGCTTTTCTGGGAGTTGGGAAGCTGGGCCCTGCCTGCCCTGCTGGGAAGCAAAGAAAGGCAAGGCTGCTCTTTTCTGAGGTGTGATCAGAAACAGGTGGGGTTTATTTAGGGAAGTGTCCCAGGCCAGGCTGGACAGGCCAGGAGCAGCCGGGGTTAGAGGAAGGTGTCCCTGCCCACGGATGAGTTTTAAGGTCCCTCCCAACCCAAACCATCCTGGGAAATGTGAATCAGCTGCTTGCAAGCATGGAATTCCCGGGAAGGCTGCTCGAGGAACCCTGAGGTGATCACCAGGAACCCTGAGGTGATCACTGAGGAGGCTTTTACGTGCTCGGGTTCTGTGCTGCTTTAGTGTGTGGGTGTGGGCTGCTGCTTGGAGACACAGAGCCCTCCAGCCCCAGGTTTCAGCCCCAAGGGCATAAACAACATTTACGATCCTGGGGGTTCTGAGCTGCTTTTACCCCTGATCCCAGGGGTCTGGGATCATGTGGGGATGGTGAGCCCTGATCACAGGGCAGGGACACAAAACAATCCCTGCTCCAGCTGGGCACCGAGGACAGGGGGACCCAAATCTCATCCCAGGGGGGCTGCAATCCAACATCCCTGGGATCCTGGGATCCTGATCCCAGGGGAGCTGCAATCCCTGATCCCAGGGGATCCCAGGGATCCCATGGAGAGCTGCAACCCCTGATCCCAGGGGGAGCTGCAATCCCTGATCCCAGGGGGAGCTGCAATCCCTGATCCCAGGGGGAGCTGCAATCCCTGATCCCATGGGGAGCTGCAATCCCTGATCCCAGGGGGAGCTGCAATCCCTGATCCCAGGGGGAGCTGCAATCCCTGATCCCAGGGGGAGCTGCAATCCCTGATCCCAGGGGGAGCTGCAATCCCTGATCCCAGGGGGAGCTGCAATCCCTGATCCCAGGGGGAGCTGCAATCCCTGATCCCAGGGGGAGCTGCAATCCCCGATCCCACGGGGAGCTGCAATCCCCGATCCCAGGGGGAGCTGCAATCCCTGATCCCAGGGGGAGCTGCAATCCCTGATCCTGCCCTGATCCCATGGGGAGCTGCAATCCCTGATCCCAGGGGGAGCTGCAATCCCCGATCCCAGGGGGAGCTGCGATCCCTGATCCCATGGGGAGCTGCAATCCCTGATCCCAGGGGGAGCTGCAATCCCTGATCCCATGGGGAGCTGCAATCCCCGATCCCAGGGAGAGCTGCAATCCCCGATCCTGCCCTGGGCCAGGACCCCACAGAGAGCTGCAATCTTTGACTGAAGACAGAAAACAAGAAGGATGGAATCTCATAACCTGAAGCTGTAATTGACTAATAAGTAATTAACTCCAATATGCAAATTGACCAGAACTCATACAAGTGAGAGACCTCACGACCAGCTGTTCATTTTTGTGACCATCTTGGGTGCAGCCCTGGCTGGGCTCTTGTGCTGCCCAAGGTGGATCCATTGAGGATTTCCTTTTAATAAATCCCTGCTTTATCCTTGAGCTCAGTCTAGTCCCTGCTCTAGCTCAGCCTTCACAAGGCATCATTTTTGGTCAGACCAGACCAAAACCAAGCTGCAAATCTTTATTTTAGGCATTTTCTAATCCTGTGACCATCCAGCAGCTCCCTAACATCCCATCACCTGCACGGATTTCACCAGGCCAACAGCCAGAGCAGCTTTTGAAGCCCTCCAGCACCGTTCCATTCACTCCCAGCAGCTCCAAACCACAGCAATTCAAGCCCCATTTGCAGCCTGAACCCGAGGCAGGCTCTGCTGAAGCACCACAAAGCTTTTCCCAACAAACCACGGGGGAAAAAAATAAAGTAAAATAAAATCACCCCCGGAGTGCTGAGCCAAGCTGGTGCACGCTCAGGTTTAAAAAGGCTCCGAGCATGTGTTTGCTGCAAACTCCTGCTGTCCGCCCTCACTCACGGAATCACTGCAGGCTGCTGGAGCCCCACACTGCCAGGAGCCTCCCTGGGCACTTCCACCCATCCCCTCAGCATTCCCAACATCTTCCCTGCCACTTTTCCCACACTCCTGCGATTCCATGTGTTCTCAGCTGCTTTTCCAGCTGAAGTTTTGGGTTGGAGTGCGTTTTTTCCAGGCTCTGATATTCCCTTTCCTTTTGTTTTCCTATTCTATCAACACAAATGCTGTAACTGCTTTTTTTAATATAAATAAAGTCTTATTTTAGGTTTCCAAACCAGAGGAAGAGCCACAAGACCCCTGTGAGTACCACCAAAATGTAATGAGCTGCACCAGTCCCTGCTGTGGATTACAAAACATGGAATGCAAAACTACAGGAATTAGAGCAAAAATCCCTTTTTTTTTCTTGTTTATTCAAACCAGAAGAGGACATTTTGATCTATTTTTCCTCTAGAAAAATGTCTCACAGTGCAAATCTCCAACACCAAAAAGCAGCACCAGGCATCAAACAAATGTTTAACCTGGAATGAAAATAAATTGCTATGAAAATAAAATTATGGATTATTATTATTATTTGAATGATTGGATATTGGATTTGGCAGAGCTTTGTCATGTTTTAACAGGCAAGCTCTGTCCTCCAGGTTTACAGAAGTCGGATTTGTATTTTGGAATTGACTGGGAAAAAGTCACTGTATTTATTCCCAAATATTCCTGTATTGAGGAGTTTGAACACACAAAGCCCATCCTCAAACATCCAAAGGATCAGACTGTGGAATCCCACACCAGCCAGCCCAATTCCAGCCCCCAAAAAGAAGAATTCTGCTGGGAAACTTGGAAAAAATGGCAAAAAGGGCTTGGGGTAAGGCAGACCCGAGCTGTGAGGGCTCCCTGTGCTTTGCTGCACCTCCTGCTTTAATCAAAACCAAACTATAGAGGAGCTGGAATTGTCCTGATTAGAGAAAAATACCCCAAAAATAAAATCTCACTACTGGAGCCAAGTGCAGCACGTGTGTGACTTTCAGGAGCTGCAATAACGACCAAAATGAAAATAAAAGAATGAAATAAAAGAATGAAAATAAAAGAATGAAATAAATCCATGATGGGCCTGGGCTGGGGACGTAAAGCAGCAGAAACAGGGGAGATCCTGCCTGGAGGAGGAGGAGGAGGAGGAGGAGGAGAGAAGCACTGGTGGGGAGGAGAAGAAGAGAACTCTGAACGTTCTCCTCACTGCTCAGCCCACACTCAGGCTCCAAAAATGCTCACATTTATCTGGGCACCAGGAGAAGGCACAGCACAGCTCAGGTGCTGAGGAATGAATGAGGTTCAGTGGGCACAAAGAAGGATAAAAGCAAAGTTTTTCACTGGCTCCTTCAAGAAGAAATTCATTTTCAGAATGCAGGATTAGCTGAGCTAATTTGCCTGATTTTATGGGCACTTTTATGCTGGTTTCTGCCAGCAGAAAATCCATATTCTGGTTTTAGCCAGCTGGTCCCTTCTCCATCCATGCAGAGGATGAACTAAACAAGCACCACCTGAATTTATTTGGTTTTATTTCCCCTCATGCCCAGCTTAGAACAAGCCAAGCAATTTTAGGGTGAAGAATTCTCTGCCCTTTAGGGCAGAACTCGCCGGTTTGCTCCCACTTCAACTCCTGTGTTGGTTTTTTAAACCCCTGCCAATTCCCCAGACTGGGGCAGCCCAAGCAGCAATTTTAGACAATAAAATAACCTTTCAATCCCAGCCACTCTGCGGTGGAATTATCACCGCACTGAAGCCTTTGGTTTTCCAGCTGCTTGTTTGGAAATAAAGCTACTTCAAAGGTAAAACAATGGTGGAAAAATCACGTTTTCCTTCCCTCCATGCTTGGAAGCATTAAAGTGATTTTCCAAGAGCTGCCCTTTGAAAGTGCAGGTTAAACACAGATCTTCCTGACTGGCTTTTTCCAGCTCTTCCTCCTCATCCTTCCCCATCTCTCCCCCAGCTCCATCAGAATCTGCTCTGGATGTAAGCCATGAGCAGAAACTGATCATTTTCCCAGCAAAATATTCAGGAAAAGTTCAATTCCTGCCACATTTCCCCGAGATCTTAAGGTCTTGATGCAAGAGCTTTCAAAATAAAGCCACCGGAAAAATAAAACCCTCAAAATAAAAACCTCTCAAAATAAAACCTTTTAAAATAAAACCCCTCCTCCCAGCTTTGGCAAAATGAAATCCATAGGTCAGCCTGACTCCAAATATTCTGGATTGCAATAAAGTCTGGAAAAATTACTGGGAATTCAGCAGTGATCTCCTGTCAGAGGTTGGAAAAAAGCTTTTTTTTCCCCACCAACACTCAGCATTCCAGTGGGGATTTTCTGCTCCAGGTGAGTTCCAACAGGTCCGTGGCCGTTCCTTCAGCGCCCTGACTCGGACTATTCACCTTTCACCGCTCTGATGGCTCCACAGCAATCAAAGATAACAAATCCCTGCCCTCTGGGATCCTCCCCTGCCCCTTCCCAGCACACACCCACAGGTGAGAAGCTGTTTCAAAGGAGATCTGAGGGAATACGCACAATTCAGGAAACGGCTGGTCCTGTTCTCCACCCACAGAGGAATTGTTCTGGTTCAGGAAGCTCCCCCTGGGCCATGATTTGCTGCAAAAAGCCCAGTTCCTCTGCAGCAGCGCCTTTTCACATTAAAACTGGAGCAGCGACAAGCCTTAATGCACAAAGATCTCAACCTTTCTCTTGCCTTGGGGTGCTCCACCCCTTCCCAAGCAGATTTTCACTCACCTGTGTGAGCTCCCACAGCACTACAGAAACTCCTCACCACTTCATTAAAAATAACAATTGATCAGCTTCCAGGACACACCAGCGGGCTGCAATCTCCCTCACACCAAGATCACTTCGGTGGGGACAAAGCCCCTTTCCAGCTCTCCCCAGAGTTCTCTTTCCCACTGACCCCCAGGAATGTTTGCAGTGTCCCGCAGGCACGCGGGATTGTCACCCCAGCTGCTGGCACCTGACACCTTCCCTGCACGAACACACGACCCATTTCCACTTAACTCCTTCCCTCCCAAGGCTGCAATTTCTCCGGGAACTCCGCAGTGCCACGGGGAGCACGGACCCACATTTAATCCACAACTCAGCCCCATTCCCGCATCCCTAAATCCCACCCAGCTCCAGCAGGGTGTTCCCACACTGCCTCACTCTGCAGAGAGCCTCCGGTTTTCATTCACAGCGCCAATGCCAAACTCTGGTTAACAGACACAGAGCTCACTGCTGGTTTCACGCTGCAAAATCTGCACGTGCTCAGGGAATAACTCTCACCTGGGATCTTTAGGACAGCGTTTTTCCCACATGGATAGGACTGTCAAACACCCTGAGAGCCCTAATGCTGGCCTGGTGGAAGGGGGTGGAATGGGATGGCCTCAAGGTCCCTTCCAACCCAAAGCAGGCTGCGAGATTCCACACTCCTGTGACTCCAGGATTCCCCTGGAGCAAAGAGCCAAGGCGAAATTTCCCTCAACCACCGGGAAACCCTAGGACTGAACATTATCCGCAGAGCAGAAAGAAAGGAGCGAGAAAGGAGGATGAAACCATCAAACTCGGGTGGGATTGGTGTGTGAGAGAGGCAGCCCTTCCTGGTGGGCAGGATCCTCCCGCAGGCCGAGCTCCCTGCCCTTGCCGGCTCTCCGGGCCCGGGCAGCGCTGCCCGTGATGCTGCACCGGGAGCACACGGCGCTGCCCGGCCTGGCAGCAGCACACAGGCATTTTCCTCGGCGCTGCGGGATTTCCTTGGAGCAGGAGGCTCGGCTGGAGCAGCCTCTTGGCCCCGCTCCGCTCTGCCACTAATTGTCATGCACTTGGCTGCGAACTCGCCGGGGAGGAGGCAGCCGCGCTGGATTTAGCTCACGCTAGCCTACAAGGAACGGAGAAGGCTTGGGGTGTGGTGGGTTGGTTGTTGCTTCTTTTTTTTTTTTTTCCCTTAATTCCTTCTTTTACTCTCCTATCAGAAGGACCTCTCCAGTTGCTAAGGAACTACGGGCTTTATTGCATTATAAATGATTTAAGGCGGCCCGGCAGATGCAGGTTCAGTAGGCGGGAGGAGATGAGGAGATGTTCCATTTTACCGGCGGCACCAGGCGCCTCGGGAGGAGCCGGGGGGGCCGAGCCTGTCCCCCCCCTTTTCTCCTCCTTCCCCCTTCCCCTGAGGGGCCCCAAATCCCCAGGGATTCCCCCCTAAGCCGGGGTCGCCCCCCACCCGCGGGGTTGCCCACAGCGCACCCGCCGCCATAGCAACGCGCCCCCCCCCCCGCTCCCCCCGCCGCCGCCGCCCTCCCTCACCGTTCTGCGCCGCGGCGGGTCCCGGCAGCAGCGCGGCCGTCGCCAGCAGGAGCGAGAAGGCGGCGGGGAGCGGCCCGGAGCGCGGCATCTTCCTGAGGCAGGGGCAGGAGGAAGAGGAGGAGGAGGAAGGCGAGGAGGCTGAGGCGGCGGCGGGAGCGGCGGCGGCTCCGTCCGTCCTTCTCCGCCGACCTCCTACCGCAGCGCAGCGCCCGCTCTCGCGAGATCCGCCGGGGGCGGGGGGCGACGCCGCCGGGGAGGGGACGGTACGGGCGAGGCGGGGGGGCGGTGTCAGCGCCCGCCTCGCCCGCCCCTCGCCGCCATGTTGGCCCCGTTCGGCCCGCTCCGTTCAGCGCCGCCGCTTCTCCTGTCCTGGGGCTTTTCCTCCTTGCCGAGCTCCCGAGCTGGCAGCGGGACAGGGACGCCCAGGCGGCGGGGAGCTGCCCCTTG
Organism: Emberiza elegans; assembly: GCA_024865655.1. NCBI lineage: Eukaryota > Metazoa > Chordata > Aves > Passeriformes > Fringillidae > Emberiza > Emberiza elegans. Next base: position 3,147,526 of record JALJVW010002397.1, read on the forward strand.
CTCTTTCTGCCGTGCCCTCAGGGGCGCCATGGCGGACTCTGCCTGAGGCAGCCGTTCCTCGGGCACAATGGCGGAGGCCGCCTGAGGGGACCGTCCCTTCAGGGTCTCGGTGGCGGAGCCCGCCTGAGGGAAGCGTCCCTTCAGATTTACCATGGTGGAGCTCACCTGAGGCAACTTCCCGTGAGGAGCGTTGAGAGTGGAATGGTGGAGTTCCTTCTCAGGGATCTGTCCCCCTCAGAGACGCCATGGTAGAGCCCACCTCAGGGATCTCTCCCCTCAGGGGCACTGGGGGTGCTGATGGTGCAACCCTTCTTCAGGGATCCGTCACCTCACGGACACCATGGCGGAGCTGATGGAATCTGTCCCCTCAGGGGCACTGAGGCTGCCATGTTGGAGCCCTTCCTCAGCGATTCATCTCCTCAGGGACACCACGGTGGAGCTCTGAGGGATCCATTCCCATAGGGGCACTGGGGTATGAGACCCTTCTGAGGGCACCTTCCCCTCAGGGCAGCATGGTGGAGCCCCTACTCTGGGACACCATGGCAGAACCTGCCTAAGGGATCCATCCCCTCAGAGACACCATGGCAGAACCCACCTGAGGGATCCATCCCCTCAGGGTCACTGAGGGTACAGTGGCATGTCAGGGTTCTGCCTGAGGGATCCATCCCTGCGGGTGCCATGTTGAAGCCTGGCTGAGGCATCCTCTTCTCAGGGGTGCTGGGGGCAAGATGGCAGAGCCCTCCTGAGGGATCAATCCCTGCAAGCGCCATGACAAAGCCCACACAAGGGATCCATCCCCTCAGGGCTGCCATGGCAGAGCCTGCCTGAGGGATCCATCCCCTCAGAGACACCATGGCAGAGCCTGCCTGAGGGATCCATCCCCTCAGAGACACCATGGCAGAGCCCACCTGAGGGATCCATGGTGGAGCCCACCTGAGGCAGCCTCTCCTCAGGGCCACCATGGCAGAGCCCCTCTGGCTGGGATGTGAGAAGCACCACACTCCTCCTCACTTCTGTTCTTCATGGGCTTAAAACACAGGTTTTAAGGCAAGAGTTGGTATTTGGCTCTGTTCATACTTCAGGAGTTTCTGTGCCTTTCTGTAGGGGCCACAGTGTGTCAGAGGAACCCAATTCCACCCCAAATTGTTCAGCTTAAGGTCTATGCAGCCACAAAACACCAATATAATTTAAGCACCATTCTATCCATCTGTGCTTCCACACAAAAGATTTTTCAAGGGCTGTGTCATTTTTGCTCAAGTAGGAAACCGAGGCCGTGTGAAGCAAAGGTGTTTGCTCCATGTTAGCAGTGGAGCTGTGGGCAAAGAGTACAAAAACTCTCTCATGGATGACTGGACAAGCCAGGCATATGGAAATCAGCTGTTGGTGAGCTTTGGGTGGCTTTTCTCTATTTTTCTGTCATAAATCACAGATGCCAGGTCAGATTTGCCGCTTGCTTTTGCTTTGTTCTGTGCCCGTGATTCCAGCTGATGGTGGGGAGATTGAGCCTTGTAGGAGATCATGGGACAGACCAGCAGGGAAGGAGACTGGGGGAAAAACCAGCAGAAAATCCTCCAGATCAGATTTTCAGCTTTCTGCAGAGCCCAGCGTCACCAGCATGCCCAAAGTGGGCTGGGCTGGGAGATAATGGGTGGTGACATCCCAAACTGCCCTGGTTTCTTGACTTTGTGTCCCTCCTCCTTCACCCTGCCCAGGTCAGTCTCAGCTGATCATCAGCAAACAGACTCCACCACGTCCTTTTACTGCTGCTGTGACTCACTGAAAGCAAGGATCAGGCACACCTTTTCCATGAGAACCCTGCTGAAATCCCTCCCTGAGCGCTTCAGGCCTTGTGTGAGGATGGCAGGGGCGAGGTCACACGTGAGGAGCAGCAGTTTTTTTGGCCATGTGCTGCTGCTCCACGTCATCCTGGCTGCCCCTGGCTCCCCAGGGATGCCAGGTTTGATGTGCCTCAGAGATTCCACTGCGCTGGAGAATTTCCACGGTGCATTTCCATGACTCACTGTTGGTGCCAGCTGATTCATCTGTGTGACACTACTCTGCTTTTTCTCACCGTGGCGTGGAAACATCCTCTTTTTTTCCTCCTCTGTGTGGAACAACCCTGACAGCAGCCCTTGCAAACCAGACAAAAAGGGGAACAGAGACCCAGAAATGCAGTTTTACCCAGCGCTGCCCCTCGCACTGCTCTTTGCCCTCTGTTTGCCCAGGATTTCGCTGTAACTCTGCTCCTTGCAGACACCCACTCTCTATTAGGCCTTACCTCCAGCGCCTGTTTTCCAAGTTTGGAAGGAGTGAGCGCTGGGAGCAGGCTCTGGATCTGCTCAGCAATCCTTGCTCCGTAACCATGGCAGCTCAGGGTGACTCACGCTGCCACAGGCCCAAGCCCAACTTAGCAGGAGGAATTTTTTCCCCCCCCTTTGTCACCAGCTCGGAGTTTCTCTCCACAGTTACATAACTCAGCTGTCACTTGTGTTCCTCTGGTTCTGCTCTGCTGTCACCTGGAGCATCCCTGGAAGGTCTCCATTGGAGGTTGTTCCCCAGGCAAGGAATGAAGGCTCTGCACGGAGCTCATCCATGGATTTGTGATCAAACAGCACAAGAAACCAGAGGAGAACGTTCCCATGGCCAGGAGATGTCCCCATGGGTCTGATCCCGAGTCTCTTGGAGCACAAAGTTCTTACAAATCCCTAAAATTTATAACAAAGTACTCAGGTATCCAGCCATATCAACTGTGGCAAAAAAACCCTCTTGTTGTTCCACGGATGAGAGAATCCTCTTCCAACTGGAGTTCTGCAGGAGAAGGGGATTTGCCAGCCCTAGATCCACCACGGTGGCTCGGTAGTGAGGAAAACCCTGGGATTCCAGCAGATGGAGCCTGAGCAGGGTGATGTGTTTGCCTGGTGTGGGGATGGTGATTCCTGACCTCAGGAATGCCAGAGAAAACTCAGTTTTCTGCTAAGTTTCCCAATCCCTGCGTTTTCCCTTCAAGCAAGACCCATATTTTCACCTGGGGGTGTGGGTTCAATTTTATTATTCTCTCCTTATTCCTTCAGAACGAGGAAGACAGAAAGTCTTGGAAGCCAGACAAGCAAAGAGGAAGCAAAAACCCCTCTAATCAGCAGGAAATTCAGGAGAGTTTCAGTTCTGAGAGAGCAGCAAACAGGCATCATCCTTATTTTGTGGGGGAATTTGGAGCTTGTCTTCTTGCAACTGTGAGTGTTTGAGAGATCCCTGTTCTTTCCATGTGTTTAGTGATGTGCTTTGGCACTTGAAAGCTTTCACAGGATGGGTTGGGGTGGAAAGGATTTCAAGGATCATCTCATTCCACCCCCTGGGCCTTTGCACTGTCCCAGGCTGCTCCAAGCCCCCTTAAGCCTGGCCTGGGACACTTCCAGGGATCCAGGGGCAGCCACAGCTGCTCTGGGAATTCCATCCCAGAGCCTCCCCACCCTCACAGGGGAGAATTTCTTTGCTTTGCCTCACATGGACTCGCCTTCTTTGAATGTATTGTGGGCCAGGGCAGAGCACGAAACAGAGTCCGGCACAAAACTCCTCTTTTGCAGCTGCTCTCATGGCTGAGAAACCCTGGATAACATCAGATAATGCTCCCACAGGGCCGCTTGCCAGGAAAACAGCGATCCCAAAAGGTAACTGCGACCTGATTAATGGCTATTCATCTCCCCAGAGGCACAATGGCAGCTGGAGAACGACATTAACCCCGGGAGATAACATCGGGGTGAGGCTCCACTGAGGCCTCGTTCACACCCTGATGCACAGGTGAGCCCCTCAGTTCTCATCCTAAAGAGCCAGGAAAAAATTAAAGTGAACAAAACCCGCGTACTCTGAGAAACGAGAGAATGGAGAGCTTGTAAAATCACACAGGGACGTGTTTTGAGGGAGAAGAGTCAAAGGCAAAGCTGCTCCAAAAAATCCCCCAAAAAAAACGAAAACAAAAAAAAAAACAAATGAGAGGAATGGCACAAACAAACAAATTAACAAACTCAAGGTAGTCATAAAAAAAATCTAGATGTTCATTTTGCCTCAGCAGGAAGCTGAGTTTCCACTTCCCAATCCAGTAGGTTATTCCCAGCCAGCTCCCGTGCTCACAGCCTCCTCACAGCTCCACAGAGGCCTCGTTCACACCCTGCTGCACAGGTGAGCCCCTCAGTTCTCATCCTAAACAGCCAGGAAAAATTAAAGTGAACAAAACGCCCGTGCTCTGAGAAGTGAGAGAACGGAGAGCTTGTAAAATCACACAGGGACGTGCTCTGAGGGAAAAGAGTCAAAGGCAAAGCTGCTCCAAAAAAAATCCCCAAAAAAACCCAAAAAAGCAAACCAAAACAAAAAAACAAATGAGAGGAATGGCACAAACAAATTAACGAACTCAAGGTAGTCATAAAAAAAATCTAGACGTTCATTCTGCCTCAGCAGGAAGCTGAGTTTCCACTTCCCAGTCCCGTGGGTTGTTCCCAGCCCGCTCCCGTGCTCACAGCTCCTGAGGGCAGTGGTCAGACTGGAGTCTGCTTCCCTCCGTGCTTTCCTCCCAGCAGAAATGGCTTTCCGTGCAAATCAAACAACCGGTGACTTGGGGCAGGCTGGTTTGGAATGCACGCACGGAGCCCGGGGAGGAATCTCAGCAGGGCTGAGATCAGCTGTTAGGACACAAAGCTGGAGCTTGCCCACCCTTATTTTCTGCAGAGAAGGAGCAAGAGGGACACAAATCAAACTGCGTTCCCTCCTCCCTCCTCTCTGACCCAGGCCAAAATTATTTGTCTCCATTGCAAATTCTACACCCAGCTCAGCCACACTGTAATGTTTTTCTCCACCCAGTTTTTTAGGGAATGGGGTCCAATAACTCAGCTGTTCCCTGACCTCAGTATTACCCCGAGAGCAGGGATAACTTTTGTTGGGAGCAGCTCCTCCCAGCCACAGGCTGCTTTGCTACATCCCAGCTTGCGCCTGGGTGCCAGTGGGAGTCTCCAGGAAAGCACAGGGGGGGAAAACTTGGAACATCTGGAGGAATTTTCAGGATGTGGCTGATCCAGCAGGAGCAGACGGCAGGTGGCACCCCTGGATTAGCGCAGGGCTGGCTCCAGCCAGGCTGGGCACTGCCTGCAGCTGGGCTACTGTCCAAAAAAACCAGGGATTTGGGCTCTTGTGGTGGCTGCAGGGACAGACCCCGTGTCCTGGGGGATTCCCCACGGGACACTCAGGCTGCTCCCCTGGAGTTTTAGTGGCCTAGGTGTGACTTTGGGCACGGGGTGGGAGCGGGAAGGGAAGGGAAGGGAAGGGAAGGGAAGGGAAGGGAAGGGAAGGGAAGGGAAGGGAAGGGAAGGGAAGGGAAGGGAAGGGAAGGGAAGGGAAGGGAAGGGAAGGGAAGGGAAGGGAAGGGAAGGGAAGGGAAGGGAAGGGAAGGGAAGGGAAGGGAAGGGAAGGGAAGGGACAATGCTGTGGCTGGCAAGGAAGGAGAGCAGCCAGGAGTCCCCACATGCTGCACAAGACGGCTCCCTGGGAGCTGTGCTGTCACTGCCATCCCTGAGCACCAGGATTCCCTCCTGGCTCCTGTCCCACGCGGTGTGTGTCCCCAAGGGGTCACTGTGGGGTGCCCAGGACTGGTTCGGGCACAGGGGACAGCTCCGTGTCCCAGCCATCGATGGGACCGGTGCAGTAATGGCAGCTGAGCCGCCGCAGGGCGCAGGCAGCCAGGCAGAAAGGCCGATAATCCATCAGCCTAAAGAGCAGTGATTAACATGAAATGAAGCCAATGAGCTGCGATCAGTGTGGCAGTGGCAGAGGGGACAGCCAGGAGGTCACTGCCGAGCTGGCAGCAGCAGCCCCGTGCTGCTTCTCACATCAGTTGTGGGGGATATTTATTTCCCCTAGCCCCTGCAGCTCGTCCTTCAGCAGCTAAATCCAAATGAGCGCTATCAGCTGGCCTTGGAAATGATAAATATCATTTTCCTAGCCCTGCATTAGGCAGGGGTGGTGCTGACCCTCATGGCTCGCTCTGATCAGCGTTCTCTGCTGCCCTGGGGCACATTCACTTCAGCCAGTGATGCAATGAAAGTGATTTAATGAAACCTGAGGCTCCCTCCTCCCTCGGGACGGTGACACCCAAAATAAACCCCAGCGAGGAGAAAGAGCAGGGCCCAGCCAGGGGGGCACTGATGCATTTTAATGGCCTGGAGCAGCTTTACCTGGGACCCCCACTCACCACCCACCCTCTGCTGTTGCTCCGTGTAAGCTCAGCCCCGGTTTGAGCTGGAATGTGCTGAGTCCGGCCTAATTTGGGCTTCCAGCCCAGGCAAGGGCCATTTGCATCATGTTGGGATCTGCAAGGACACAGGTGGGGTGCAAACTGTCCCAAGATTGAGGTGTGATGAACAACCCACGTCCTAAAACCTTCTCCCACTGGCTGGGGTTACCAAAACCCCAAAGTCACCTAGGGCAGCCCAAAATCGTTGTTAGAACCCCCCAAAACTGGAGTCAGGGTTAGGGTTAGGTGCCACAATTTGGGGTGTCCTGTGCAGGGCCAGCAGCTGGGATTGCTGATCCTTCCAACTCGGGGTATTCCACAGTTCTGTGCCCCTCAGAGAGCTGGAAATGGGTGAAACTGGGAGAATTGGGGATTTTAGTGTGCACTGGGGACAATGTTTGGCCTTCAGGCTCCTGAGAAACAAGCTGAGGAAATTGCAGTGCAGAGGATTGGGAAGAGCTGGATGCACTCAGTAAAAGAAAAGCAATTTAAGAGAAGATTTTTTTTATCAACAGGAGAAAATGAACAAGAGTGAGTGAGCAGACTGGGCTGAATGTCCCAACTCTTCCACCTCCTAAAGCTCTGAGGAGTGACAGGAGGGGAGCTTTAATTGATGGCAAACATTACAGCCGGTGCTGAATTCTCCAGCCTGGGCAGGAGAGACTTTTATAGCAGGGAACACAGGAGCATTGTGAAAGATGACTGTGATTCTTTGGGCATTTCTAGGTTAGATTGCAGCAAAATTGCAGCAAAAAAAAAAAAAGCAATTTTGCTTTAATCAACTCTCTAACAAAGCCCCGACATAGTGAAGAGCAGAAGCATCAGAAGATGGGAAATTGTCAGCCTTGCTGGAGCTGAAAGATAAGATTGTACTCCCTCCAGCTACAATAAGAGAAGATAAATTATCCTTCGGGGGCAATTCAGAGAGAAAATAATGTACAATTAAAGTTGTTTGAATTACACTTTTAGGGAAGCACAAGTGCAGGAATGAAACAGCCTCAGTGGAAAGGCTGAAACGTTCCCATGTGCTTTTAGAAAGCAGAACTAGGGGAAAAAATAATAAATTTGGGGGAAAATTATTGTCTTGGTTTGAAAAGACAGGTGTCTGCTAAGGAAGGGAGCAGCCTCCCTTGAAATGGAAAATGTAAACTCACTCCCTCTGAATTATTGTAATTTTGAATTTAAGGGGCTCTCAGGCAAAGATAAAGGAGCAGGAATAACAGTTCTTTATTAGAAAAAAAATAAAAATAAAATAAAAGTGCACTAATACAAAACCAACCCTGCCAGAGTGAGAACATGCCCTGTCCCCTGTGTGCCAGGGGGTGGCACAGCCCCATGCCATGGGGGCTCAGCCCTCCTGCAGTGCCAGCTGTGGCTCTGCTGCAGCAGGGATCCTGCACAAGGGGGGAGTTTCCCTCTGCAGCTCCAGGGCTGCTGGAGATGGGCCTGGGCTCCCTCTGGGAATGCAGGGCAGCAGAAAGCTGCTCCTCTGGGAATGCAGAGGGCAAAGGCTGCTGGGGTGTCCCAAAGCTCAGGCTGTATCCAGGTAGGAATGCTTGGCTCCTCCCCTGGGCGGAGCATCTCCCAGTGGGATGATGGAATTTGATCAGCCATGCAGGGACACTCACTGGCCCACGAACAGAAGATATTTACTGGAGGTAAGATGGGTTAGGAAAGAGATAAGGAAAACTGCCCCATGAACAGAAGAGGACTGCCCCACACCTAACAGATGATAATAGAACACACACCCCAGGCACATCTGTCAACATAAGACTGATAAATTGGGTAAGGAAATGCTAAAGTAGAGCAAAGGATTGTCTGTGAAAAGGACCCTGGAGGGAGAGGCTGGGCCTGGGGGAAGAAAAGCAGCTCTGGGCTCAACAGGAGGGAGAGGCAGGGCTGGGAAATGCTGGGGAGTGGCAGCAGGGCTGGAAATCTCATCCCTGGAGCAGCTTTGCCTCTCCAAAGCCGTGGTGGGTGTGGAGCTGGGGCGATGCAGGAGCAACTTCACCCTCTGTCCCCATCCAGGGCTCCAGCACTCGCTGCTGCTCCCTGATGTGAAAAACAAAGTTCACTTTTTCGGATTTTTAAAAGTTTATTAAGGGATAAAAGGGATAAAATGCAGCACTGGGGTGCTTGACTGTTTTCCAAGAGCACACAGTTAACTGAAACCATGTTCTCTATATATTGTTAAATTACAGGGGTACATGCATATTCATAAGAGCTTTTACATATGCAAACATTTCTTTGAGTTTCGATGTTTTGATTTGTTTTAACCTTTGACTTGTCCTCATGCCAATATAAACCAATATATTTTATTTCTTCTTGTGGCTCCATCCTGTTGTATTTTCACTCCCTGATTACAAGGGTCAATAAATTCTTCTTTTGTCAGTGCTCTGGTTTCTGTTTCAGTTATCTTGTCTTTCAGGTAAGATAGTCCCCAAATGTGGGAAATCATCTAATTATTTTACACCAATACATGAAAAAGCATTTTAACATTTTACAGCCTTTATTATGTTGCCATCTAAAATATTATATATTAAACTACTATTTATAAAAGCTATTCAGTGCATACATAAACTGACAGATTATACCCTATCAAAAGCAGTAATTACAAATTGTACTATATCAGGATTTTTGTGATCAATAATAACTTGCAAAAGCTAATGGATAAATGCAAAAGCCAATAGCTACATTTGCTATTTATAATACAGAGATCATGGAAATGACTTCCAAACTTTGGGAAAACCCCGCTGGTGTTGGGTGCAGAGGTTATTCCAGGCTTTGCTGACACCTGACCTTCTCTGGGCTCTGTTTGAGCAAACAAGCAGAGTGTAAAGGTTAAAAAAGGCTCTGTGTTTCCATGGAGAGCTGCCCTGCTTGGAACATGCAAGATGTGCCTGGGGCGTGTGTTCTGTCGCCATCTGTTACAGGTGGGGCAGTTCTGTTCATGGGGCAGTTTTCCTTATCTCTTCCACAACCCATCTCACCTCCAGTAAGTATCTTCTGTTCATGAATTATTAATTATCTCCTGTTCATGGGCCACTGAGTGTCCCTGCATGGCTGATCAAATTCCATCATCCCACTGGGAGATGCTCAGCCCAGGGGAGGAGCCAAGCATTCCTACCTGGATCCAACCTGAGCTTTGGGACACCCCAGCAGCCTTTGCCCACGGCATTCCCAGAGGAGCAGCTTTCTGCTGCCCTGCATTCCCAGAGGGAGCCCAGGCCCATCTCCAGCAGCCCTGGAGCTGCAGAGGGAAACTCCCCCCTTGTGCAGGATCCCTGCTGCAGCAGAGCCACAGCTGGCACTGCAGGAGGGCTGAGCCCCCATGGCATGGGGCTGTGCCACCCCTGACACACAGGGGACAGGGCATGTTCTCACTCTGGCAGGGTTGGTTTGTATTACTGCACTTTTATTTTATTTTTATTTTTTTTCTAATAAAGAACTGTTATTCCTGCTCCTTTATCTTTGCCTGAGAGCCCTTAAATTCAAAATTACAATAATTCAGAGGGAGTGAGTTTACATTTTCCATTTCAAGGGAGGCTGCTCCCTTCCTTAGCAGACACCTGTCTTTTCAAACCAAGACAGAAGGTTAAACGGGCTCTGTGTTTCCATGGAGAGCTGCCCTGCTGTCCCTGTGCTCCCCAGGGGACTGAGGCCCATCCCCAGGCGGGTCCCTGCCCTGGAGCAGCCAGCTGATGGTGAGTGGGTGTGAAAAACATGTTCACTCTCCTGTGAACATTTAGAAAGTTACAGGCTGGTGTAATTAAAAGGTATTTAAGGGGTACCCCTGAAGATAACAGGGTGCTCTTGGCTGATGCCACAATACTATGGTCCCTGTCTCCTACTGTCCTTTATTAAACTTTTTACATTTTCACAGGAGAGTGAACATGTTTTTCCCATTCTTCCTTCCGTGCTGGCAGCTGCCTCAGAGGAAGGAGGAATAAGGAGGAGGAGGAGGATGCTGCTGAGGTGGGGAAGCCGCTTTGGGAAGGGCTTTTCTTGGAAAAAACCTCCGTGCTGTGTGCCACGGGGCTCCAAAAATAAGCGAGCCTGGCAATGCAGTGTGCTCACAGTCAGCTGCTCCACGGGGTTATTGCATCCCAGGCTCCCTTCCCATGGGATCAGCCCTTTCCCAGCGCTGGGGTAACTGGGACAGCCACAGTGTGGGCTGGGCTGGGCTGGAGCAGCACTGCCTGCCTGGCTCTGGCTGCGGGGAGCCCTCGGCCTGCAGAGCGTTTCAGTTTCACACTGCAGGGTTTGCTGGGACGGGCACACCCGGCTTTGCTGGGAAACTGGGCTGGACAGGAGACAGGCGGTGTCCCACTGCAGGGACACTCACAGGAGCCTGGGCTTTGGGCATGTGTCCGTGTGTCCCTGTGTCCATGTGTCCCCGTGTCCGTGTGTCCCTGTGTCCGTGTGTCCCTGTGTCTGTGTGTCTGTGCGTCCGTGTGTCCCTGTGTCTGTGTGTCCATGTGTCCGTGTGTCCCTGTGTCTGTGTGTCCGTGTGTCCCTGTGTCCGTGTGTCCTTGTGTCTGTGTGTCCGTGTGTCCCTGTGTCTGTATGTCCATGCAGAGCCTGGCAGCAGGATGTGCCTCTGGGGCAGTGGGATGCGGTGTGGGACAGGGCAGGGCAGTGTGTCTGTGCGTCCATGCATCTGTGTGTCCGTGTGTTCATATGTCCGTGTGTCCATGAATCCATGTGTCTGTGTGTCCGTGTATCTGCGTGTCCGTGTATCCATGTGCAGCAGGATGTGCCTCTGGGGCAGTGTGACCATCTGTCCGTGTGTCTTTGTGTCCGTGCCCAGCAGGATGTGCCTCTGGGGCACTGGAATGCAGTGTGGGACAGGGCAGTGTGTCCGTGTGTCCACGTGTCTGTGTGTCCCTGTGTCCATGTGTCTGTGCACAGCAGGATGTGCCTTTGGAGCAGTGGGATGCAGGGCAGTGTGTCTGTCTGTCTGTCTGTCTATGTGCAGCAGGATGTGCTTTTGGAGCAGTGGGATGCAGGGCAGTCTGTCCGTCTGTCTGTCTATGTGTCTGTGCACAGCAGGATGTGCCTCTGGAGCAGTGGGATGCAGGGCAGTGTGTCCGTCTGTCCATGTGTCGGTGCACAGCAGGATGTGCCTTTGGAGCAATGGGATGCAGAGCAGTGTGTCCCTGTGTCCATGTGTCTGTGCACAGCAGGATGTGCCTTTGGGGCAGTGGGATGCAGGGCAGTGTGTCTGTCTGTCCATGTGCCTGTGTGCAGCAGGATGTGCCTTTGGAGCAGTGGGATGCAGGGCAGTGTGTCTGTCTGTCTGTCTGTCCATGTGCAGCAGGACGTGCCTCTGGACTCCTCACGGCACACGGAGCGCTCTGCCAGGCCCCGTGTGGTGCTGGTGGCAGCTCCCAAGCAGGAGCCAGGAGCAGATCTCCAGAGGATCTCGGGATGCACCTCAGCCCCTGGGACCACAGAATCCCACAGGGACCTTAACCCCACCCTGCCCGGGCAGAGCCACCTCCCGCTGTCCTGAGTGCTCCCATCCCTGTCCAGCCTGGCCTTGGCACTGCCAGGGCAGCCACAGCTGCCTGGCAGCCCTGCTTTAGTGTTTGGCCAACTTCAGGTAGCTCCAGGGTAAATAAAAGCGCAGGGTGAAGCCTCCAGGTCTGTCAGCGCTTTGGTGTGCCCACAGACAGGGAGCAGCCAGGCCCTTCATCCTCACCCTGTCCCAGGTGGCACTGGCTGCCCTGGGCATGGCGGCTCCCTCCCTGGTGACAGCTCTCTTGAACTTCCACCTGGCTGGGCCGTGGTGTCCCCACTTCCCTGGGGACATGGTGACCCCGTGGGCACTGCCAGGTGTTTGTCCTGCCTGGCTGCCCCTGCTCTGCTGCCCCCAAAGGAGTTTGTTTGCTGTAGCACCGTGGGGTTTGTAGTTTATTGAAGAGAAGACCTCAAAGAAACCTTTTAGAGATAACAGCTCTTTTTCCCAAACCCTGAAGGGATGAAAGCCACGCTGGAAGCGATCTTTGCTGGGCCAAAGAAAAGCCTGGTGGCTTTTCTCTGATAACAAAATACCTGGCTGATATTTACTGATAGCTGAGCTGCTCTGAGCTGAATTCATTCCCTGGGAGATCAAAACCCTGCATGTGCTTTGGGACTGGAGCAGGAACCTCTGGCTCCTTCCTTTCTGCTGTTCTGGGAATTTCAGGTGGATTTTTTTGCCAGGAATTTTGCCAGGTGGAGGCTCCTGCTGCCTTCCAGCCCGGCTCCAGGGGCTCAGCAGGGATGACAGAGCACCAAGGGGTGATGCCTTTGGGGGAGAAGGTCTCATATTTCCTCAGTCTGGGGGGGAAATCTGTGGCAAATGGATTTATAGAAAATACTCTCAGCCTGACAGAAGTCTCACGTATCTGTATGCAAACCTTGAGATAAGAAATGCTGACTGAGAAATGCTTGGAATAGGACAGACATTGCTGAGAGAGAAATGGAACTAGAAACAAATTTCGAAGTTGCAAATAAGACCAGATACTTTGGAGAAATAGAACTATGAAAGATGAATTTTAGACGATTGGCTTTAAGGCATTTCCAGCACGGTGTGACAAAAGCTGATAGGCCCAGAAACACTTATAATGTAATTAGGAAATAGTGGGTTTCTGATTGTGATAGTGTGAATTATAATATCTGTATTGTTCCACCCTTCTCATGGGACTGAAAATGGAATAAAAGCTTTTAAAACACCTCTCAGCTGCCCCATCTCTAGGTCAGAAAAGGGTTAAATCCCACAAAAATCCACTTTTTTGCCTTCTTCCTGCTGTCCTTGCTGGATGTGGGGTGCTGGTGGCAGCAGAGGTGGGAGGAGGATGTGGGGAGGAAGCAGGAGGAAAGGAGAAGGGAAAAGCCTCATTTTCCACGCCTGGGGGAGGGAAGGGCTCTGGAGCACAGCTGGTTCCTCATCCCTTCACTCCTCCCAGAACAGAGGAGCTTTTCATCCTGGAAAAGCCTCTGAGAAAGGGCACAGCCCTCGCCAAGGAGCAGAGAACAGCCTGGGCTGACATTGCTGAGAGAGAGGTGGAACCAAAAACCAGGAACAAGCTGGGAAAGATGGCCTTGCAAAAAGAGCAAATAATCTGGGGAATTAAACTGGAAAGATGCATCGGAGCAGGACCACATGGGGGAAAAATAGAGGAGATTGGTGTTAAATATAGGGGAAAATATAGGTTAAAATAGAGATTATTTGTGTTAAATACAGGTAAAAATACAGATAAAATATATGTAAAAATATAGGTGATTGGTGTTAAAATATAGGTAAAAATAGAGGTGAAAATACAGATGATTGGTGTTAAATATAGGTAAAAATACAGGTAAAATATAGGTAAAAATATAGGTGATTGGTGGTGTTAAAATATAGGTAAAAATACAGGTAAAAATATAGGTGAAAATACAGATGATTTGTGTTAAATATAGGTAAAGATACAGATAAAATATAGGTAAAAACATAGGTGATTGGTGTTAAAATATAGGTAAAAATATAGGTAAAAAGAGAGGTGAAAATACAGATGATTGGTGTTAAATATAGGTAAAAATACAGGTGACTGGTGTTAAAATATAGATAAAAAAAATATATCTTATATCTCTTTGGGGGGGATTTATGTCTTTTGGGGGTTTCATGTCTTTTTGGGGGGATTTATGTCTTTTTGGGGGGATTTATGTCTTTTTGGGGGGTTTCATGTCTTTTGATGGATTCCACCCGTGGTTTTGGGGTGCTGAGGTTTGCTGCTGGAGCTGTCATGCCAGGCTGATCCCCAGAGGCCCCGGAGCTGCTCCAAGGGGGGAGCCAGGCTGGCAGAGCTGGGGGCGCTCACTGGGACCAGAGAAGGCTCCAGGGAGATTTTGGGGCTCCTGGCAGGGCCTGAAGGGGCTCCAGGAGAGCTGGAGAGGGACTGGGGACAAGGGATGGAGGGACAGGACACAGGGAATGGCTCCCACTGCCAGAGGGCAGGGATGGATGGGATATTGGGACAGTGGGGTGACCCTGGGATGGAATTCCCTGTGTTCCATCCCTCTGTTTTAAAAACTTTTATTCCATTTTCAATCTCATTTAAAAAAAAAACAAGTAAAACACTACAGATGTTATAATTCCCACCATCACAATCAAAACCCAACTATTTCCTAATTGCAAAACGTTATAAATATTTCTTAACCAATCAACTTTTTACCACACCGTACTATAAATACCTTACAACCAAACATCCAAAACAACACCTCATAAATCCTACTAAATCTTTCATCATTCCATTTCTCTAAAGCATCTAATCCTATTTACAAAACTATCCTTTGAAACGTTTTTCTCTCTCAACAATATCCATCCCATTCCATAACATTTCTTATCTCAAAGTTTACATGTGTGCAAAATCCTCCCTTGCCTGCTAGGGAAAAAAAAAACCAAAACAAAACCAAACATGGGATGGTTTAAATATAGCAGGTCTGGGGTTATTTTAACTCTCACCTTTCCATTTCCAGCTCTCCGGCTCTGGGTGTTGCAGCTTTCCCCTGTAATCAAAAGGGTGAGGAGCTTCCTGTGCTCTGCAGCCAAGAAAGGCCCAAACCACCCTCATTTTGGGGGTCCCCTTCCAGTGCCAGGGCTCCCAAAATGTTGGGGTTTCCCCTGCATAGTGGTTTTGGTTCCCTCATTTGAGATTTGAAAAAATTTTAAAAAAAAGATTTTTTGATTTTTAAAATTTAAGATGAAATTTGAAAATTGGAGATTTTTCTCATGTGATGTTTGAAATTTTTGAGAAAAAAATTGAGATTTTTTTTGAGATTTTTACCCTCAAATGAACCTCTAATTTGACGTTAATTTAGGTTAATTCCCTAAATTCTCCCCATTTCAAACTATGACACCCCACGAGCCCAGCAGCGCGTTCTGCCCGGCACGGAGTGGGGAAATCATTAACCGGGATTTTCCTGGGAAGCAGCCTGGGCTCCACCTGGCAAATTCCAGCTGCCTTTTGTCCTCCCCACAGGAGATGGCTCAGCCCTCCTGCCTGGTTCCCTGCACCTCATCCTGAACCTGAGATCCCCAAAATCCCGAATTGGAGATCTCCAAAATCCCTGGTTCTGTGCATCACATCCTGAATCTGAGATCCCAAAAATCCTGAATCTGAGATCCCCAAAATCCCGAATTTGAGATCCCCAAAATCCCGAACTGGAGATCTCCAAAATCCCGAATTTGGGATCTCCAAAATCCCGAATTTGAGATCCCCAAAATCCCGAATTGGAGATCTCCAAAATCCCGAATTTGGGATCTCCAAAATCCCGAATTTGAGATCCCCAAAATCCCGAATTGGAGATCTCCAAAATCCCGAATTTGGGATCTCCAAAATCCCTGGTTCTGTGCACCACATCCTGAATCTGAGATCCCCAAAATCCTGAATTTGAGATCTCCAAAATCCCAGGTTCTGTGCATCACATCCTGAATCTGAGATCCCCAAAATCCTGAATTTTAGATCTCCAAAATCCCTGGTTCCTTGCACCTCATCCTGAACCTGAGATTTCCAAAATCCTGAATTTGAGATCTCCAAAATCCCAAATTGAAATCTCCAAAATCCCCTGGTTCTGTGCATCACATCCTGAATCTGAGATCCCCAAAATCCTGATTTTTAGATCTCCAAAATCCCGAATTTGGGATCTCCAAAATGCCTGGTTCCCTGCACCTCATCCTGAATCTGAGATCCCCAAAATCCTGATTTTTAGATCCCCAAAATCCCGAACTGGAGATCTCCAAAATCTCTGGTTCCTTGTACCTCATCCCAAATCTGAGATCCCCAAAATCCCGAATTTGTAATCTCCAAAATCCCTGGTTCTGTGCATCACATCCTGAATCTGAGATCCCCAAAATCCTGATTTTTAGATCTCAAAAATCCCGAATTTGAGATCTCCAAAATCCTGAATTTGGGATCTCCAAAATGCCTGGTTCCCTGCACCTCATCCTGAATCTGAGATCCCCAAAATCCCGAATTTGAGATCTCCAAAATCCCGAATTTGAGATCTCCAAAATCCCGAATTTTAGATCTCCAAAGTCCCTGGTTCCATGCAGCTCATCCTGAATCTGAGATCCCCAAAATCCTGAATTTGAGATCCCCAAAATCCCGAATTTGAAATCTCCAAAATCCCTGGTTCTGTGCCCCTCATCCCAACTTTGAAATCTCCAAAATCCCTGGTTCTATGCACCCCATCCTGACTTTAAGATTTCCAAAATCCTGAATCTGAGATTTCCAAAATCCCTGGTTCCGTGTATCTCATCCCAAATCTGAGATTCCCAAAATCCCTGGTTCTGTGTACCTCATCCCAAACCTGAGATCTCCAAAATCCCAAATCTGAGATCTCCAAAACCTCTGCTTCCCTGCACCTCATCCTGAATCTAAGATCCCCAAAATCCCTGGTTCCGTGCACCTCATCCTGAATCTGAGATTTCCAAAATCCCGAATTTGAGATCTCCAAAATCCCCGGTTCTGTGTATCTCATCCCAAATCTGAGATCTCCAAAATCCCTGGTTCCCTGCACCTCACCCTGACTTTGAGATCTCTAAATCCTGGGCACCCCAATCCCCAGCTGAGTGCTCCCCAATCCTCCTGTCCAAGCTCCCCAATGCTTGGCTTTAAGCTCCCCATTCCCCAATTCCCCAGGTTCACCAATCGCCATCCTGGCTCCCCAATCCCCTCACTCCCTGTCCCCTCCCTCCCCTCCCATTCCCAACTCCAGGTTCCCCAATGACCCCCAGACTCCCCATTCCCCCTGTCCCTCTCCCAGGGTTCCCAAATCCCTCTCTCCCTGTCCCCCCATTCCAGGCTCCCCAGTCCCCACTCCAGGTTCCCCAATCCCCTCACTCCCTGTCCCTCTCCAGGCTCCCCAGTCCCTTTCTCCCTGTCCCATTCCCGGTTCCCAAATCCCCTCTCTCCCTGTCCCATTCCCTACTCCCCAATCGCCATTCCGGCTCCCCAGTCCCCTGGCTCCGTGTCCCGTTCCCGGCTCCCCAATCCCCTGGCTCGGTGTCCCGTTCCCGCTTCAGGCTCCCCAGTCCCCATTCCCGGCTCCCCAATCTCCTGGCTCCGTGTCCCTCTCCAGGCTCCCCAATCCCCTGGCTCGGTGTCCCTCTCCCGGCTCCCCAATCCCCTGGCTCGGTGTCCCTCTCCAGGCTCCCCAATCCCCTGGCTCGGTGTCCCGCTCCAGGCTCCCCAATCCCCATTCCTGGCTCCCCAATCCCCTGGCTCGGTGTCCCTCCAAGCTCCCCCCAATCCCCCCCTGGCTCAGGGTGTCCCTCCCGGTCCCCCCCAATCCCCTCCTGGCTCGGTGTCCCACTCCAGGCTCCCCAATCCCCTGGCTCCGTGTCCCGCTCCAGGCTCCTCCCGCCCGTTCCCGGCAGGAAGCGCTCCCAGCCAATCGCGCCGGGGCCGCGCCCGCCGCCCGCGCTGCCTCCGCCGCGGGCCCGGTGAGTGCGGGGGCTCCGGGGGGCTCGGGGGGCGCGGAGCGGCGGCGGCGGGGCCGGCCCAGCCCGGGGGAGCTGCGGGGCCGCCCCGCTCCGGGACCCTCCCGCGGGCCGCGCTCGGCGCCGGGCGGGGCTCCGGGCGGACGGGGGGAGAAAGGAGCGAGGGAAGGAGGGAGGGAGGAATGAATGGGGCTCCCGCGGGGGGTTCGGGGAGCCCCGCGGGGGTCGGGGGGCTGCGGGGGTGCCCCCGGGCCCCGGGGCGCTGGCGGGGGTGGGTGCAGGGAGGGTGGCACCCCGGGATGCTCGGGAATCCCGCTGGAAGCGCCCTCCTGGGTATGCGGGGCTGAAGGCGGTGCCGGGAGGAAGCGCTGGTTCCCCTTTTCCCCCGCCGGGACAAGGGAGAGCCCGCCCAGCCTTCGTCCGGCCCGCTGGGGCATCCCGAGTCGCAATCCCTTCCTGCCGGCAAGGATCAGCCCGAGTCCTTGTCCCTTCCTCCCGGCAAGGATCACCCCAAATCCTTATCCCTTCCTCCTTCCCAGTATTGCACCCCAAATCCTTGTCCCTTCCTCCTTCCAGTACCACCCCAAATCCTCATTTCTTCCTCCTTCCCAATTACCCCAAATCCCTTCCTCCTTCCCAGTATTGCACCCCAAATCTTTGTCCCTTCCTTCTACCAAGTATTGCACCCCAAATCCTCATCCATTCCTCCCTCCTGGTATTGCACCCCAAATCCTCATCCCTTCCTCCTCCCAGTATCACCCCAAATCCTCATCTCTTCCTCCTTCCCAGTATTGCACCCCAAATCTTTGTCCCTTCCTTCTGTCAAGTATTGCACCCCAAATCCTCTTCCCTTCCTCCTCCCAGTATTCCACCCCAAATCCTCATCTCTTTCTCCTTCCCAGTATTGCACCCCAAATCCCTTCCTCCTCCCTGTACCACCCCAAATCCTCATCCCTTCCTCCTGCCAGGTGTCACCCTGAATCCCTGTCCCTTCCTAGCCCCGAACACCCCATCCCAAACCCCCGATGGGATTTGGGGGCTGTGTCCCATCTTTCCACACCCCATCCCCACAGTCCCATGTGAGGCATTGCTGCTGCACGCCCACAACTTGAGCAGGACCTAAAAATAGTCCTGAGCAGAGCCTGGCTTTTGGCTTGAGGAGAGGGGCAGAGCTGGGGCTGACCCAGGCACCCCAAAAATTAATTTTTATTTAGTTTATTGCTTCTAAAATGATCTTTCTTTAGTTCACTTAGGGAGAGATGTCTTCCTTGTTGATGTTATGGAGACTTTTTTGCGAGTTCCCTCTTACAAATAGCAGCTGCCCGAGGAAATTCATTATCTGAAATTTATTATTTGTTATCCTCAAGCCCCTCTTATTTCCTACAAGCCTTCCCACAGCTTGTTTGTGGGTTGTGCTCATTTATGGGGTATTGTTTTAAAGATGAGCTGTGTCAAGATAAAAGTTCTCATTATCTATCTCTAAAATTATCTTCATCCCTGGGATCAGAGATCTGTTTCTTTTCCTTCCTGGGGGCACAGGGTCTCACCACTCTTTTCTTTTTTTCTCTGTTTAAACTTCGGCTCACTTTAGCATGGAGCCCTTTGCTCAATGTTAATTTGAACCCTTCATTTCCCCATAGTTTCATGTGTTATAGGGATAAAGAGTTTTTTCTCCATAGCTTACAAGAGGGGTTTAACCCTTAAATTAAGGCATCTCCTCATCCCTCCCATCTTTCTCATCGATTTCAATGTCTTCATGTTGTTCTTTAACATCTTGTTCCTTTCTCTCACCCGAGGGAGGATTGAAGCACTGAAAGGGTTAACAACTTCCTTGGGGCTTGCAAATGGTTGGTGGGAGGCCAGGCCTTCTCCCTGGACCCGGGGGAAAATTTGGGATTATAAAAAACCAGGGAACGGGTGAGGTGTGGTTCTGGAGCATTTCATGATTCCTTGGCTTTCTGGAGGGAAGTTTCTGTGGGATTCCTTCTATCCCCACTTGAGGCCTTGGGGATCCCACCCCAGGCTTGGGGAAACTGAGTCACAGCACGGTGGTGGCAGCAGGGGGGTTGGGGACAGGGGTGTCACCTTCCTGTGGCCCCCTGAGCCGGCCTGGCAGGAACTGTGGGGTCACTGTAGGGAAGAGAGGATTTGTGCGACACCCCAGGGAAAGGGAAGGGTTCCAAGGGGGACGAGTTGGGGTTTCCCTCTCCCCATCGCCCTTTCCCTCCTTCCTGGGATGGGTCTGGTTGGGAAAAGTTTGGGACAGGGTGGGAAAAATCCTGGATTGTTCATTTTGCCTCTTGCTCAGGAGGGAGGGAGAGGGGAAGCATTCTTAGGGCTCTTGGGGTAGAAATGGGCCTCAGTTTCCCCATTCCCTGTGCCTCCGTTTCCCCTTGTGTCTCAGTTTCCCCCATTCCCTGTGCCTCAGTTTCCCCTTGTGCCTCAGTTTCCCCCATTCCCTGTACACCAGTTTCCCCTTGTGCCTCAGTTCCCCTCCTTTTACCTCAGTTTCCTTATTCCCTGCACCTGTTTCCTTTTGTGCCTCAGTTTCCCTTTGTGCCTCAGTTTGCCCCATTCCCTGTGCCTCAGTTTCCTCTTATGCTTCAGTTTCTTCCATTCCCTGTGCCTCAATTTCCCCCATTCCCTGTGTCTGTTTCCCCCCTTGTGCCTCAGTTTCCCCCATGCCTGTTTCCCACTTGTGTGTCAGTTTCCCCATTCCCTGTGCCTCAGTTTCCCCATTCACTGTGCCTCAGTTTCCCTATTCCCTGTGCCTCAGTTTCCCCCATACCTCAGTTTCCTCTTTGTGCCTCAGTTTCCCCATTCACTGGTCCTCAGTTTCCCCATTCCCTGTGCCCCAGTTTCCCCCATTCCCTGGACCTTTTTCCCCTCTTTGTGCCTCAGTTTCCCCTGGTGCCTCAGTTTCCCCGTGGGAGCCACAGGGGTGGCAGTGCCAGTGCTGTGACCCAACAGGGGTGGTGGTGCCAGTGCCAGGGGCTCCGGGCAGGGACCCTGGCATGGGCTGGGACAGGAGGGGCACAACGGGACCCTGGGATGGGATGGCACAGGGAGGGGACACAGTGGGACCCTGGGATGTGATGGGACAGAGAGGGGACAGGGGCAGGACACAGTGGGACCCTGGGATGAGCTGGGACAGGAGGGACACTGCCGTGACCCTGCAGATGTGGCAGTGCCGTGACCCCACAGGCACAGGTCCCAGCGGGACCCAGGGATGGCCCAGGGAGGCGACACAGTGGGACCCGGGGAGGGGACATGGAGGGGACACAGTGGGACCCAGGGAGGGGATGGGACATGGAGGGGACACAGTGGGACCCGGGGAGGGGACACAGTGGGACACAGTGGGGGGACACAGTGGCGCCGCTGCCCGGAGCCGGTTCCTGCGGCGGGAGCAGCGCGGGTCACGCGGCTCCTCGGGAATCCAGCGGGGCCGGGCGCTCTGCCCTCGCCTTCCCAGCTCCGCCTTCACTGCCCTGCTCCGGGCACCCATCCCGGAGCTTTCCCGCCTCCCCGCGGGCACGGCTGGGCCTCGCTGCCCCGGAGCTGCCGGGAATCCGCAGCCTGGCCCGTGGAGCTGCTCCTGTTGGGATTGGAGCGAAATCCCGGCCCCTGGGAGCTCCTCGTGGAGCGCGGGGCTGGAGCGGGCCGGCAATGGAGGGAACAGCTGGGAAAGAGGGAAGGGAAGGGAAGGGAAGGGAAGGGAAGGGAAGGGAAGGGAAGGGAAGGGAAGGGAAGGGAAGGGAAGGGAAGGGAAGGGAAGGGAAGGGAAGGGAAGGGAAGGGAAGGGAAGGGAAGGGAAGGGAAGGGAAGGGAAGGGAAGGGGCTCACGTGGCTTCCCTGGGGCACAGCTGCCGCCAGCTCAGTTGGTGCCAGGAATGCAGCAATCCTCTGGCTGTGCCAGGCTGAAGCTGAAGCCCTTCCTGTGGTGTCTGATGGGGTGGTGCTTCCCAGGAATGGCTGGTGTGGGATCCCCAGGATCCCTGGGAATGGCTGCAGTGGGATCCCCAGGAATGGCTGCCCTGGGATCCCTGGGAATGCCTGCAGTGGGATCCGTGGGAATGGCTGGTGTGGGGTCCCTCATAGTAGCTGGTGTGGGATCCTTGGAAATGGCTGGTGTGGGATGGCTGGGAATGCCGTGGGATCGCTGGGAATGCCGTGGGGTCCCTGGGAATGCCATGGAGTCCCCAGCCTGTTCCCTTCCCTCCCTCTGTCCCTCCATCCCAGCACCATCCCAGCCTTTCCTTGTGTTTTCCCTCAGCTCCAGGTTCCCAGAGAGGATCCTTCCCACCAGGATTCCCGCTCCTGCTCCCTCATCCCGGCTTTTCCCGTGCCAAGGATGCCCGTCCCGCTGCTCATCCTGGCACTCGGCCTGGCGGGTGAGTGGGGCTGATGTCCCCAGTGCCACCCATGTCCCGACAGAGCCGTGCCCTGAGCTGGCATCTCCCACCGGGTGTTTCTCCTGGATTGGTGCTCCGTGGGGTGACAGCCTCGGGTGGCACCTCCTGGCAGGGGACAGCTCCTTCCCACCACAGGATCACTCAGTCCTGGCGCATCCCCCTTCCCAGGAGAGCAGTTGGCAGTGCCACCACAGTTCAGCCAGGCTGGCTCCTGGTGTTCCTTGTTAGCCCTTCCCTTCCCTTGTTATTGGAATGGGGCTGGAATGGTGCCAGGGCACTGGGATGGGGCTGGAATCATTGAATGGCACTGGGATGGGGCTGGAATTGTGCCAGGACACTGGGATGGGGCTGGAATCGTGCCATGACACTGGGATGGGGCTGGAATCGTGCCATGGCACTGGGATGGGGCTGGAATTGTGCCATAGCACTGGGATGGGGCTGGAATCGTGCCATGACCCTGGGATGGGGCTGGAATCAGTGCATGGCCCTGGGATGGGGCTGGAATTGTGCCAGGGCACTGGGATGGGGCTGGAATTGTGCCCTGGCACTGGGATGAGCTGGAATTGTGCCAGGGCACTGGGATGAGCTGGAATCATGCTGTGCCACCCCAGCTGGCACGGTGCTGGAGCACTGGTGCCACCTAGTGCTGCCGGCCTGGCCAGGGCTGGCTCCTCCTGGGGACCGCGTCCCCACCACTGCCACCAGCCGTCCTGTCCCCATGGGGACAACTCTGTGCCCCTGAGCAGGTTTGGGTGCCCATGGCAGCTCCTGGCAGCTGAAGGTGCCCCAGTTTGGAGCTGGATGTGGGACTGTCCCCCTTCCATCAGGGTGGCATGGCTGGTGACAGTCCTGGGATGCCACCTGTCCATGTGTCCCTCCTATGGGCATTGCTTGGGTGTTATCCATGTTTGGGTGCCCATGGCAGCTCCTGGCAGCTGAAGTTGCCTCTGGTTTGTCTGGGATTGTCCCCCTTCCATCAGGGTGGCATGGCTGGTGACAATCCTGAAATGCCACCTGTCCATGTGTCCCTCCCATGAGCATTGCTTGGGTTTTATCCATGTTTGGGTACTCCTGGCAGCTGAAAGTGCCCCAGTTTGGTGTTGGATGTGGAACTGTCCCCTTCCATCAAGGTGGCATGGCCAGGGACAATCCTGAGATGCCACCTGCCCACATGTCCCTCCCACGGGCATCCCTCAGTTTTCTCAGACGCCATCCAGGAGCAGAATCCAGGAGGTTCTCCTGCAGCTGTCACAGCTTGTCCCCATCCCCTCCCGCAGGCGCCATGGAGATCCAGGTGCCGGATGAGCCCGTGGTGGCCCTGTTTGGCCAGGACGCCACCCTGCTGTGCTCCTTCTCTCCCGAGGCCAACTTCAGCGTGGCCGAGCTGAGCCTCATCTGGCAGCTGACGGACACCAAGCGCCTGGTGCACGAGTTCTCCGGGGGCCAGGACCGGCTGCAGGACCAGGGCCGCGGCTACGCCAACCGCACGGCGCTCTTCTACGACCAGCTGCCGCGGGGCAACGTGTCGCTGCTGCTGCGCCGCGTGCGCATCGCCGACGAGGGCAGCTTCACCTGCTTCGTGCGCGTGCGCGACTACGACAGCGCCGCCGTCGCGCTGCAGGTGGCAGGTGAGGGCCCCTGGAGGTGGGGCAGTGCTGGCTGTGCTGCCCCAAAATGTTCTTTGGGTGGTGGGATCCGTGCCTTGGTGAGGTTCATGGCTGTGGGGCCACCTAGGCCGGCAGTGACGCTCGGCTGAGGATGGGTTTGGCAGCTGGGAGATCCCAATCCTGGCAGCTGCGAGATCCCAGTCCTAGGCTGGCCCAGCTCGCCATCCCAATCCTCACTCCGGTCCCCCACTGTCCCCAAAATGTTCCCTGGGCAACCTGATCTGTGCCCTGCTGAGGCTTCTGGCTGTGGGGCCACCTCAGCTGGCAGTGACCCTCAGCCGAGGATGGGTTTGGCAGCTGGAAGATCCCAATCCTGGCAGCTGGAAGAGCCCATCCCAATCCTGGCTGACCCAGCTCCCCATCCTAATCCTCACTCCAGTCCCCCATTGTCCCCAAAATATTCCCTGGGCAGCGTGATCCGTGCCTTGATGAGGTTCGTGGCTGTGGGGCCACCTCGGCCAGCAGTGACCCTCAGTTGAGGATGGGTTTGGCAGCTGGAAGATCCCAAACCTGGCAGCTGGAAGAGCCCATCCCAATCCTGGCTGGCCCAGCTCCACATCCCAATCCTCACTCCAGTCCCCCCTTGTCCCCAAAATGTTCCCTGGGCAGCGTGATCCGTGCCCTGCTGAGGCTTCTGGCTGTGGGGCCACCTTGGCCAGCAGTGACCCTCAGTTGAGGATGGGTTTGGCAGCTGGAAGATCCCAATCCTGGCGGCTGGAAGATCCCATCCCACTCCTGGCTGGCCCCTCTCCTGCTCCCAGTCCTCACTGCTGTCCCCGCTGTCCCCACAGCTCCCTACTCCAAGCCCAGCGTGCACCTGGAGCCCAGCAAGGACCTGAAGCCGGGCGACGTGGCCGAGGTGACGTGCCACGCGTCCCGCGGCTACCCCGAGGCCAGCGTGCTGTGGCAGGACAGCCGGGGTGCCAACCTCACTGCCAACGTCACCACGTGGCAGGTGGCCAACGAGGAGGGGCTCTTCGAGGTGCGCAGCGTCCTGCGCGTGCTGGTGGAGCCCAGCGTCACCTACTCGTGCCTGGTGCTCAACGCCGCGCTGCGCCAGCACGGCCACGCCTCGGTCACCATCACGGGTGAGCCTGGGGCTGGGGAGGGGCACTGACACACAGAGACAGCCAGGAGGGGCTGGGGAGGGGACACTGGCACACAGAGCCTGCCAGGAGGGGCTGGGGAGGGGACACTGACACCCAGAGCCTGCCAGGAGGGGCTGGGGAGGGGACACTGACACACAGAGCCAGCCAGGAGGGGCTGGGGAGGGGACACTGACACACAGAGCCAGCCAGGAGGGGCTGGGGGAGGGACACTGACACCCAGAGCCAGCCAGGAGGGGCTGGGGAGGGGACACTGACACACAGAGCCAGCCAGGAGGGGCTGGGGAGGGGACACTGACACCCAAAGCAGCCAGGAGGGGCTGGGGAGGGGACACTGGCACACAGAGCATGCCAGGAGGGGCTGGGGAGGGGACACTGACACACAGAGCCAGCCAGGAGGGGCTGGGGAGGGGACACTGACACACAGAGACAGCCAGGAGGGGCTGGGGAGGGACACTGACACACAGAGCCTGCCAGGAGGGGCTGGCAGAGGTGACACTGGTGACACTGGCACCCAAATCCACTCAGGAGGCATTGGGAGAGGTGACTGTGGTGGCACCCAGGAGGAGTGGGAGAGGTGACTGTGGTGGCTCTGGTACCCAAAGCCATCCAGGTGGCATTGGGGGAGGTGACCATGGTGGCACTGTCACCTAAAGCCACCCAGTCGGGGCTGGGGGAGGTGACACTGGTGGCATTGCCACACGAAGCCAGCCAGGAGGCATGAGGAGAGGTGACTGTGCTGGCATTGGGACCCAAAGCCGTCCGAGGTGGGTCTGGGGGAGGTGACCATGGTGGCACCCAGGAGGGCTGGGGGAGGTGGCACTGCCACCCAAAGCCACGCAGAGGGTGGGTGTTGGGAAGGGATTCCTGGCTGGGCTGGCATTCCCAGAGTGCCGTGGCTGTCCCTGGATCCCTGTCCCCATCCCAGGCCACGTGGGACGGGGCTTGGAGCAGCCTGGGACAGTGGGAGGTGGCACTGCCCGTGGCAGGGGGTGGCAGCAGGTGACATTTAAGTCTTTTGTGGGGACATTGTGGGATGTGGGGTCACCCTGGATCATCCTGGGTCGCTGTGGGTGTGGGGTCACCACAGTGTTGGGTTGTCCTGGGTGTGGGATCACCTTGGATGTGGGGTCACCCTGGATCATCCTGGATGTGGGATCACCCTCAAATTTGGGTCGTCCTGGGTTTTGGGGCATCCTGGGTGTTGGATCACCCCAGATATGGGGTCATCCTGGATATTGAACCATCCTGGATGTGGGATCACCCCGGGTGTGGGATCATCCTGGGTGTGGGGTCACCCTGGATATGGGATCACCCCAGATGCAGGATCACTCCAGTTATGGGATCACCCTGGATATGGGCTCACCCCAGATATGGGATCACCCTGGATATGGGATCACTCCAGTTATGGGATCACCCTGAATATAGGATCACCCCACATATGGAATCACCCCAGATATGGAGTCACCCCGGATATGGGGTCACCCTGGATGTGGGATCACCCCGGATATGGGGTCACCCCGGATATAGGATCACCCCACATATGGGATCACCCCAGATATGGAGTCACTCCAGATATGGGGTCACCCTGGCTGTGGGGTCACCCCAGATATGGGATCACCCCGGATGTGGGATCACCCTGGCTGTGGGGTCACCCCGCATTCCCAGGTGCTGATCCAGGCCCTTTTCCGTCCCTCCCCGCAAGGCCAGCCCCTGGCATTCCCGGCGGTGGCCCTGTGGGTGACAGTGGCCCTGGCCGTGTGCGTGGTGGCCCTGCTGGGCGTCCTGGCCTTCGTGTGCCACCAGAAGATCCGGGAGAGCTGCCGGGAGGACGAGGAGCGCGCAGGTGAATCCCGGGAAGGGGCACCAGAGGGACACCAGGGGTGGCAGTGCCACGCGTGTCCCCTTTTCCCATGGCCAGGACATCTCTGATGCCTTCTCCCATTTTGGGTCGTATTCCACATTTT
This sequence comes from Emberiza elegans, assembly GCA_024865655.1. Lineage (NCBI taxonomy): Eukaryota > Metazoa > Chordata > Aves > Passeriformes > Fringillidae > Emberiza > Emberiza elegans. The sequence goes on from JALJVW010002397.1 coordinate 3,174,419, forward strand.
TACAGGGTGGTGTTTGCACCACAGGGGATTTGTTCCCAAAAAAGTTCCTGGAATGGCTCTGCCACACTCAGGAATGACCTTTTTTCCATGTTTTTTTTTCATGGATTTTTCTCCCAGTTTCCCTCAGGAATTACCTTTTTTCCACAGATTTTTTCCATGGATTTTGCTCTCAGTTTCTCTTGGGAATGACTTTTTTTTTCCATGTTTTTTTTTCCATGGATTTTGCTCCTGGTTTCTATCGGGAATGACCTTTTTTCCATGGATTTGTTCCCAGTTTCCCTTTGGAAATGAGCTTTTTATCATGGATTCTTTTCCATGGATTTTGCTTCCAGTTTCTATTGGGAATTACCTTTTTCCATTTTTTCCCATTTTTTCCTCATGAATTGTGTTCCCAGTTTCCCTTGGGAATGCCTTTTTTCCATGGATTTTGCTCCCAGTTTCTCTTGGGAATTACCTTTTTTCCACAGATTTTTTTTTCATGGATTTGCTCCCAATTTCTATTGGGAATGACCTTTTCTCCATGGATTTTGCTCCCAGTTTCCCTCAGGAATTACCTTCCTCCATGAATTTTTTCCATGGATATTTTCCATGGCTTTTGCCCCCAGTTTCCCTTTGGAACGACCTTTTTTCCCTGGATTTTTCTCCCAGTTTCTTTTGGGAATGACCTTTTTTCCACAGATTTTTCCATGGATTTGCTCCCCGTTTCTTTTGGGAATGACCTTTTTTCCATGGATTTTGCTCCCAGTTTCTATTGGGAATGATCTTTTTTCCATTGATTTTTTCCCATGGATTTTGCCCCCAATTTCCCTCAGGAATAACGTTTTTCCATGGGATTTTCCCATGGATTTTGCTCCCAGGAGCAGCAGCAGGGGTGGGATTTTGCTCCCAGGATTCCGGTGGACACTGGAGGGAGGGAAGGGCCTCCCAATTTGGGGTATCCCAAATTTTGGGGGATCCAGGGTTTTTTAGCTGTGCCAAACCCATGGCTGTGCCTCGGAGCTGGGGCTTTTCCCGTTGGGATTTTTGGGAATGTGGTGCCCTGGAAAGGCCAGGATGCTCCAAGGGGAACCCCCAGAATCCCGGGAATGGGGTTCCCACCTCGGGATCCTTGTTTTCCAGGGCCAGAGGAGCGGGATGAGGAGGGGGAGGAGCCCAAGACAGGTGGGTGCCCATCCTGGTGCGGGGTGGCCCCTTCCCTATTCCCGATTTTCTGACACCCCTGATCCTGGATAAACCTCCCTATTCCATAATAAAATCTCCCAATTCCTGAATAAAATCTCCCAATTCCCAAATCAAACCTCCCAATTCCTTAATAAACTTCCCAATTCCTTAATAAAATCTCCCAATTCCCAAATCACACCTCTCAATTCCTTAATAAAATGACAGAATTCCATAATAAAATTTCCCAGTTCCTTAATAAACCTCCCAACTCCTTAATAAAATCTCCCAATTCCCAAATAAAACCTCCCCGTTCCTTCATAAAACCTTCAAATTCCCAAATAAAGCCTCCCAATTCCCAAATAAAACCTCCCAATTCCTTAGTAAAATGACAGAATTCCTTAATAAAACCTCCCAAATCCTGAATAAAACATCCAAATTCCTTAATAAAATCTCCCCATTCCTTAATAAAACTTCCCAATTCCTAAATAAAATCTCCCATTTCCTTAATGAAATGACAGAATTCCGTAATAAAACCTCCCAATTCCTTAATAAAATCTCTCAATTCCCAAATAAAACCTCCCCATTCCTTAATAAAATGACAGAATTCCTTAATAAAATGACAGAATTCCTTATTAAACCTCCCAATTCCTTAATAAAATGTCAGAATTCCCAAATCCAACCTCCCAATTCCATCATATCCCAGCATCCAGCAGCTCCATGGTGTTCCTGGGGATTCCCTTTATCCACTGGCACAGGACCAAACCCTGGGAATTCTGCAGGGCAATTGGGAACGGGGTTGCTTTTGGGGTTTATCCCCCCAAAAATGGGATTTTGGAGCTGTTTCCTTTGGGAATGGGATGGGATTGATCACAGGATGTTTTTCTCTCTTCCCAGCTCTGCAGCTGCTGGAAAACACGGAGAGCAGAGAGGGTGAGTGGATATTTCTGGCAAATCCGGGATAATTCCCGTTTTCTCCCTAAAATCCGCGTGGGAAACATTAGTCGGGTCTCAAGGGGTATTTTCCCCTCCCTATTTTCATTTTCCCATGGGTTTTCCATCAGCTTTTCCCAGATTATGGTTTTCCATTTCCCTTTTTCCCAGTTTTTCCCGCCTTTTCCCAGTTTTTCCTGGTTTCTCCTGGCATCCAGTGTTTCCTACATCCCTCATCCTCCCTTTTCCCGGCCGCTCTGGATGGGGAAAAACCTCCCCACACCCAACCTTGAAGGGATTTGGGGTTTTGTGGGGATTCCATGGATTTTCTGGGATGATGGGAATTGCTGGGGTTGGAAAAGGACCCAGAGTTTTCCAGCCTGGGAAAGGATCTGGAGTTTTCCCAGTCCAGAAAAAGATCCAGGGATTTCCCAACCCTGGAAAAGAATCCAGAATTTTTCCAAGCCTGGAAATGGATCCAGAGTTTTGCCAGAATGAAAAGGATTCAGAGATTTCCCAACCTGGACAAGGATCCAGAGTTTTTCCGAGTGTGGAAAAAGATCCAGAGTTTTCCAGGCTGTGGCCCCAATAATCCATTAACCCATTAATGTATTAATTTATCAATTTATTCATGTATCAATTCATTGACTTGTTGATTTTTTAATATGTTATTAATCCATTAATTCATTAATCAATCCATTAATTCATTAATCTCTTGATTTGTTAATTCATTCGCTCATTAATGTGTTGATTTATCAATCCCATCCCGGCAGTTCTCTTCCCCGTGCCGGCAGTTCCATGTTTTCCCTGGCAGTTCCATGTTTTCCCTCTCCATTCCCTTTCCCCCGCCCAGGTCGGGAGCAGGAGATCGATTGACGGCAGCCCCGGCCCCGCCCGCCTGTCCCCGAGCCAGCGGCGACACCCCGGGTGGTGACACCTTCGGGATGGTGACACCTCCAGGCGGTGACACCTCTGGGACAGCGACACCCCTGGGTCGGTGACACCTCCAGGTCGGTGACACCTTCGGGATGGTGACACCTCCAGGCTGGCGACAACCCGGGCCAGTGACACCCCTGGAGTGGCGACACCCCCGGGGCAGTGGCACCTCTTGGTGGTGACACCCCTGGAGCCGTGACATCCCCAGGGCGGTGACACCCTCGGGATGGTGACGCCTCCAGGCGGTGACACCTCTGGGACAGCGACACCCCTGGGTCGGTGACACCCCTGGGTCGGTGACACCCCTGGGTCGGTGACACCCCTCTGGGCAGTGACACCCCGGGATGGTGACGCCTCCAGGCGGTGACAACCCCTGGGGCAGTGACACCCCCAGGCCGGTGACACCCTGGGATGGTGCCTCAGGCGGTGACCCTCTGGGCAGTGACACCCCTGGGGTGGTGACGCCTCCAAGTCGGTGACACCCCTCTGGGCAGTGACACCCCTGGGGTGGTGACAACCCCGGGGCGGTGGCACCTCCAAGCTGGTGACGCCTCTGGGCGGTGACACCCCCGGGTGCCCCAGCAGGGAGGACCCGGAGCTGCCGCCTCCCCCACCCCATTCCCGTTCCCCGCCTCCCGTCCTTCCCGGGAAAGGCGGGGTGAGGATCTGCCCGGTGTCCCCGTGTCCCTCTGCGTGTCCATCCCAGGGGGACATTCCCTATTTTATTCTGGTGCTGCCCCGGGCGTCTTTCCCTGCCCTTTCCGAGCCCGGAGCCTCGGGAATGGTGGCTGGGGCACGGGGGGCTCTGGGAACCCCTTCCCCACGCTCCTTTTCCCGCTCCCCGAGTCCCTCCGGACTCGTCCTGGCCTTATCCGCTGGATCCCGGCAGGGTTTGTCCCACCGGGAACGGTCCCGGGGCATTTTTGGGAAGGGGGCACCCGCTGGCCGGGTGAGGTCCCGCTGTGGGGACACCTCTGGGGACATCCCCAGCTCGTCATTCCCGTGGGATTGGGGGCTCCAGGCACATCCAGGGCTCCCGCCAGCGCTGTTGGGGACATGGGGACACCCCGAGTGCTGCTGTCCCGGAGCGCGGGAAGTCCCCGAGGGCTCCTTGGGTCGAGTCCTTCTTTAAAATCCGGGATCTGGAGGGTTTCTCGTGCCTTGACAAATAAATCTGGGACCGTGCCGGTCGATCCCTCCCGGCTCCGTGTGCTGTACGGGGTTTGGCTGGGAATGGTGTAAGGGTTGGGATGCCCGGAGGAAAAGATTTCCAGGGCCTGTTGGAGCCCCATCACATCAGGAGGAAAATCCCACAGTGATGCCTCAGCTGGCTCCTAAATTAAATCCCGCTGCCAAGATGGGGTGGGAATTCCCGAGGGATCTTTACCCATGCAGTGGGAATTCCTGGGAGATCCTTCCTGATGGGGTGGGAATTCCCGGGGGATCCTTCCCCATGGGGTGGGAATTCCCAGGGGATCCTTCCCCATGGGGTGGGAATTCCCAGGGGATCCTTCCCCATGGGGTGGGAATTCCCGGAGGATCCTTCCCAAGGCCCTTCCTGAATCCCCTGTGCGGGATGGTTTTAGGTTGTCCTTCCCTGAGCTCAGCATCCTGATGGGAGAACATTCCCAAAATCCAGCCCTGGAGAAGCGTGCTGGCCTCAGGCTGGGATGGAGAGGGATGGATGGTGGATCCGTCCTGGGATTTGATATCCAGCCCAAATAAAGGGAGGCTCCGCCCCTTACAGCCACACCCATTTGGCCACGCCCTCGGATCCTCTCTTTGCTCACTCCTGGTGATCCCTGGAGCCCAGGAAGCTTTCAAGGGATGTGGGAAGCCCCCACAGGGCCATCTTGGCCAGCCATGAGGCCACCTTGGCCATCTGCGGGGCCACCAGGGCCATCTGCGGGGCCACCAGGGCTATCTATGGTGCCATCTTGGCCATCTGCGGGGCCACCAGGGCCATCTGTGGTGCCACCTTGGCCATCGGGGCCATTGGGGCCAGTCAGGCCCCCCTCACCCCCCGTGGCCACCTGTGGCCCGCGAGGCTCTCCCGGCCGTGTCCTCGCCATTGTCCCTGTTCCCCAGATCCTGCCGGGAGCTGGGGATGTGCCAAGCCCGGTCTGTGCCAGGACAATGCTCCAGGCTCTGCCCACCCATGCCTGGTGTCCTGGAGGTGGCCGGGATAACAGAGCTCCCTGGGAGCGCCGCGTCCGTCCCCGGCATCGGGATGGAGCGTGGGATATTCCTGTGGGAACCCAGGATGCTCCCAGGCTGGTCTTCCCCAGCAGTCCCGAAAAATAAAATGTCAGATCCAACACCATTTGGGGGAAAAGCTTGCTTCACCCTGCTTGGAGTGGGGTCGGATGGAGAGGAATTCCGCATATCCTGCAGTCCCGGCTCTGGGATGACACCAGGATTGATGGATGGATGGATGGACGGACGGATGGATGGATGGATGGATGGATGGATGGATGGATGGATGGACGGACGGATGGATGATGGATGGATGGATGGATGGATGGATGGATGGATGGATGGATGGATGGATGGATGGGATGGATGGATGGATCCATGGATGGATGGATGGATGGATGGATGGATGGATGGATGGATGATGGATGGATGTTGGATGATGGATGGATGGATGGATGGATGGATGGATGGATGGATGATGGATGGATGGATGGATGATGGATGGATGGATGGATGGATGGATGGATGGATGATGGATGGATGGATGGATGGATGGATGGATGGATGGATGGATGGATGGATGGATGGATGATGGATGTTGGATGATGGATGGATGGATCCATGGATGGATGGATGGATCAATCGATTGATGAATGGATGGATGGATGGATGGATGGATGGATGGATGGATGGATGGATCCATGGATGCCCTGATGGCCCAACAGGTGACCCCAATCCATGGATGGATGGATGGTTGGCCCCACCTCCTCCCCTTGGATTTCTGCATTGCTTTCCCACCCCAAAGCTGCTTGGGAATGCAGCTCTTCCCACCCGGATTGACCATCAGGAGCCAAGGTAGCGTTTTTGGCTCAGAAAACCTTGGAAAAGCTTCATGCCAGGAATGCTCTGGGATGGAAATGTGTCCCTGTGGGATGAGGCGCCAGCGGGAAGGACGCGGGAACATTGTCCTGGGAGCAGCTGCTGCTCCAACCCCTTTGGATACCTTGGAAAAACGCCCAGGGTGGATTTGGAGCTCTAGATTCCTTCGTTTCCAAGCAGGACCTGATTTCTTTCCCTGAAAAATCAGTGTTTGGATATGGAAAAGCAGGATTAGGGAGCTCAGGAAAAGCGGGACTTTTTCAGATGGATGCAGGACTTGGGGTTGGAGATATTTCTGCTGGAAAAGTTGGGAATTCAGAGGGAAGGAGTTCCCAAGGGTTTTGGTGATCCCCTTGTTGTTCCTCTTGGAGTTGGGAATGATATTCCACTGATATTCCAGCGACATCCTGGAGCCCTCCCAAATCCCCTTAGCCAGAAATGTCCGACCCCACTGATTTTCCCTGAACCAAACAGGGATAACACATCCCCGAGAAGGGAAATTCCCCCTCCCTGATCCTGCCACCTCCTCCAGCATTCCCACATTCCAATCCATGCCCCATTCCTGCCCTCCAGAATGGAGGCCGGCCCCTCCTGGCACATCCGTGTCGTGGTCGGCATTCCCCCACACTGGATGATTTATTGAGCTCCTTCTATCCAGTAAAAAAAAAAAAAAATTTAAAATTCCTTGAGCCTGGAAAACTGTCGGGATATTGGAATATCAGGATATTGAGATACCAGGATATAGCGATACCAGGATATTTGTTGCCACCTTCTCACTCGGCGTTTATGAGGAGTACGGATTTATTGAAATATATATTTATATTTATATATAGATCTTTTCCAGCCCCTTTCCCAGGGATTTTCCCCCTCCCCCAAACCCTTTCCAAACCCGGATCCGGGCTCAGTTTTTGTTGGGAATTCTCTGCCTGGCCGGGACGTACGGCAGCAACGTCTGCGTGCTCTTATCGGCCACGGTCTGGGTGCTGCTGTTCCTCGTGGCCCTGCGGATCGGGATCACGCCCGGGTTCCTCGGGAGCTGCTCCCGAGGCCCCTTCCTGGCGGGATCATCGGGAATGTCGGCGCCGTCATCGGCGTCACCATCATCGTCGCAGCACAGGGCGTGGTAGAGCACCTTGTCGCTGAAGCGGACGCGCTCCCGCGTCCCCGCCGGCCGCTGGGCCGGGATTTTGGGAACGGCGGCGCTCCCAAAACATTCCTCACTGGAAGAATCCGGGGTCCCGCCGCCCCCGCGGGGGCCGTTGGCCACGGGGACCCCCCCGTTCATCAGCCGGGCCGGCGGCGGCCGCGGAGGCTCCGGGCAGTCGCCGGGGTCCGAGGGCGTGGAGGCGTCCAGGAAGGAGCAGAATTCCCAGCTGTCCGAGAGGACGTCGGAGGCGGCGAAGTCCAGCGGGCCCAGCTCGAGGCTGGCGCCGCCGCGGTCGCTGCTGGATGTGCTGCTGGCCGTGGCCGGAGTCCACGCGTCCGGCTCCAGGTCCAGAGCAAAGTCCGACGTCAGGCGGTCAATCTGGGATACGACCTGTGGGGAGAGAGATGGACACGGGGATGGATGGATGGATGGATGGATGGATGAATGGATGGATGGATGGATGGATGGATGGATGATGGATGGATGGATGGATCCATGGATGGATGGATGGATGGGATGGATGGATGGATGGATCCATGGATGGATGGATGGATGGATGGATGGATGGATGGATGGATGGATGGATGGATGGATGGATGGATGGATGGATGGATGGATGGATGGATGGATGGATGGATGGATGGATGGATGGATGGATGGATGGATGGATGGATGGATGGATGGATGGATGGATGATGGATGGATGGATCCATGGATGGATGGATGGATGGGATGGGTCCATGGATGGATCCATTGATGGATCCATGGATGGGTGGTCCCAGCTCCTCCCCTTGCCTTTCTGTGTTATTTTCCCACCCCAAAACTTCCAGAGATAATGGGATCCCTCCATCCCTCAAGCTTTGGCTTTGAAGCTTTTTGGGAATATCCCCAGGAAGCCTGGAAATCAGGAAAACTCCTTTTTCCCTTTCCAGATCCCTTTTCCTTTTATTTTTTTTTTTTTTCTGGGAAAGGAAGGGCTAAACTTGAGAAAGAGAAAAAAAAAAGATTTTCTGACCTCTTTGTTTTTGGGACAAGGAAAAATTGGAAAGGAGGCTGGGAATCTTTGGGAACACCCCGTTACCAAATGGTTCTGCTGGAATGGGATCCCCTCTGTTCCCAACGGGAATTTCAGCTCTGGGACAGGGCCAGCATGTCCCTGTCCCCTGAAGTCCCTTCCCAGCCTCACTGAAGGGACTGGGATTGAGCAGGGACAGCAGGAAGTGCATCCCAATCCCAATCTCAATCCCAATCCCAATCCAAATCAGCCATTATTGGTGCCACTCATGGCCATTGCCATCCCAGTCCTGTCCCCATCCTGATCCTGTCCCCATCCCAGGACTGGTGTCACTCATGGCTGTCCCCACCCCAGTCCTGTCCCCATCCCGGGATTGATGCCACTCACACCTGTCCCCATCCCAATCCCAATCCCGTCCCCATCCCAGGATTGGTGTCACTTGTGGCTGTCCCCATCTCAGGATTAGTGTCACTCCAGGCTATTTTTAGCATCATTCCCTATTTTAAGCCGGGGGTTAAATCCCCCGGTGACACTTGGCTCCCGCAGGGGATTAACACGGAAAGAAGGATTTGGGATTTGCTCCCCCCTTTTCCTCCCTCACCGAGGCTGGCAGAGCTTTTCCAGCTTGGAGGGAAAAATCCCCCCCCAGTTTCCCAGGAATATCCTCAGGGATTCACCCCTGTTTGTAGGGGGAAAATCCCCCCAGTTCCCTGGGAACATCCCTATGGATTCATCCCAAACGTCCTCCCCTGTTTATAGGGGGGAAAATTCTCTCCAAATTCCCTGGGAATATTCCCAGGGATTCATCCCAAACCCACTTTCCTACTTGTAGGGGACAAATTCCTGGGAAACTGGGACGGATTCATCCCCCACAAGCAGGGGAGGAGGTTTGGGATGAGGGAATTTGGGGGGAATTGTTCCCTCCAAGCACATGAGGGTGTTTGGGATCAATCCCTGGAGATATTCCCAGGGAATTGGGGGGATTTGTCCGCCAGAAAATTGCAGGGGATTTTTCCCCATATAAACAGGGAAGGTGGTTTGGGATGAATCCCTGGGAACTGGGGGGGAATTCCCAGGAGCTTCCCAATTAAATCCCATCTGGAATGTTCCCATCCAGCTCAGGCAAATGTGGGACAGCTGGGCCCCCATCCTTGTTTTTATGGGATTTATGGAATTTTGGCTGTAGGCCGAGCTGGATGTTCCTGCTGGGGGTTGGGATTGGTGGCTCCAGATCCTGGATTTTGGGCTGGGATCAGAGGGGTGGGATCCGGTGGGATCCAAGGGTGGGATCTGATGGGGGTTGAGGTATTGGGATCAAAGGGATGGGATCTGATGGGGTCAAAGGGATGGATGGGATGTCGGGATCCAAAGAGTTGGGATCTGATGGGGTCCAAGGGATGGGATCCAATGGGATCAAAAGAAGGGATCTGATGGGACCCTAGGGATGGGATCTGATGGGATCAATGGTTTGAGATCCAAAGAGATCAAATGATGGGATTTGGTGGGATCCAAGGGATGAGATCCAATGGGATCAAAGGGGTGGGATCTGATAGGATCCAAGGGCTGGGATCTGATGGGATCAAGGGTTTGAAATCCAATGGGATCAAAGGACAGGATCTGATGGCCCCTCCATCCCCACAGGGATTTGGGAAGAGGATTTGGAAGTCAATCCAAGCCCAGGATGGAGAGATCCAGGCCTGGATCCCACCAAAACTGCTCCCAAAATCCCACAAATCCAGCTCCCAATTCCCCAAAACACAGCTCCCCAAAATCCCCAAACCCATTCCCAAAATCCCCAAATCCAGCTCCCAAAATTCCCCAAAACCCTGCTCCTAAATAATTCCCAACCCTCTCCCAAAGCTGTTATTTTTGGGATAACAATCCCTGGACCTTCTCGAGCATTCCCTGTTAATCCCCTATTGATCCCAGCATCATTATGGGATTTATTCCCATGGAGAATCACCGACAGGATTTTTCCAGGGAAAAGGATGGGAGGGAACCCCTTTGATCCCATTCCAGAAATTCCAGACAGGATGGGCCCTTCCCATGGGAATTTTTGGGGAATTTGAACAGGATTTTTCCATCCAAGGATTTTAATCATCATTTTCTCCAGCACGGAACGCCCGGGAATGGTTCTGGACACAAAGGGATGGGAAGGAATGAAGGACACTGGGAAAATCAGGATGCCACAATTCCAGGACACTTTGGTGGCCCTGAGGGACCCAATCCATGATCCCACCTTGGCTCAGAGCCACAAACCAGGGACGTTCCAAAGATTCCATGGTGGCTCCATGGGGACACCCCAATGTCACAATTCCAGGACACTTTGGTGGCCCTGAGGGGACCTCAATCCACCTCAGCTTGGAGCCACCAATGGGGAACGCCTGAAATTCCTCCTCACTTTTGAAAATCCACCTCAGGAACATCCAAATTTCCTCCTCTCTGACATTCAAATTTCCTCCTCTCTTCTGGAAATCCAGCCCAGGGAGATCCGAATTTCCTCCTTTTTTTTTGGAAATCCACTTCAGGAGCTCCCAAATTTCCTCCCTTTTTTTGAAAATCTACCTCAGGGACTTCCAGATTTCCTTCTCTCTTTTGGAAATCCACCCCAGGGACATCCAAATTTCCTCTTCTCTGACACTCAAATTTCCTCCTCTCTTCTGGAAATTCAGCCCAGGGACACCTGAATTTCCTCCTCTCTTTTGGAAATCCATCCCCAGGGATGCCCAAATTTCCTCCTCTCTTCTGGAAATCCAGCCCAGAAAGATCCTAATTTCCTCCCGTCTTTTGCAAATTCACCTCAGGGACACCAAAATTTCCTCCTCTCTTCCGGAAATCCAGCCCAGAGAGATCTGAATTTCCTCTTTTTTTTTTTGGAAATTCACCTCAGGAACTCCTGAATTTCCTCCTCTCTTTTGAAAACCCACCTCAGGGACTTCTAAATTTCCTCTTCTCTTTTGGAAATCCACCTCAGGGATGCCCAAATTTCCTCCTCTCTTTCCTGGATTTTGCAAATCCAGCCCAGGGAGATCCAAATTTCCTCCTGTCTTTTGGAAAGGGACACCCAAATTTCCTCTTCTCTTTTGGGAATCCACCTCAGGGATGCCCAAATTTCCTCCTCTTTTTTGGAAAGCCAGCCTAGAGACACCTGAATTTCCTCCTCTCTTTTGGAAATCCACCTCAGGGAATTCCAAATTTCCTTTTCTCTGACACTCAAATTTCCTCCTCTCTTCCGGAAATCCAGCCCAGAGAGATCTGAATTTCCTCTTTTTTTTTTTTTTGGAAATTCACCTCAGGGACTTCCAAATTTCCTCCTCTCTTTTGGGAATCCACCTCAGGGATGCCCAGATTTCCTCCTGTCTTTTGGGAATCCACCTCACGGAAATCGCGCCCACTGCCGCTGCCCCATCCCGAGCCAGGAACGGCCAAACCCGCTCCGACCCCTTCCCGTTTCATGCTCAGCGTTCTCCCGGCATTCCGCACCTCTCGGAGCTCCTTGGCCACCTCCTTGAGCTCCCGCAGGATGCCCTCGAGCTGCCCGATCACCATCCTCATGCGGCCGCGGATGCGCTCCCGCTCTCCCTCGCCCTCGCTAGGGCCGCTGCCGGTGCCGGTGCCGGTGCTGGCGGTGCCGGTGCCGGTGCCGGGGCCGGGCCGCTCCGTGCGCTGCGCATCCCGGCGGCCCCGCGAGTCCATCGTGCCCTAGGCGGCGGCCGGGCCGGTGTCCATGCCGCTGCTCCCCGCCCGGCCCGGCCCGGGCAGCTCTCACCATCTTAACGCCGCCGCTCACGGCCGCACCATGCGGGGACGCTCCGCCGGTGGCCCTGCGGTGACACCGCTGGCGGCAGCGGGAGGAGGAGGAGGAGGAGGAGAGGAAGGGGTTTGCCGGGAAGCGGGATTCCAGCGGGAAAGGGAGGCGCGGTGTCGCCGAGGAGGGGCGGCGGGTCCGGTGTTGGCTGCGGGGGTGTCCGGCTGTGCTCCTGCGGGGACAGAGGGACAAGGGCCGGGAAGATCCTTGGGAAGGGCTCCGGCCGCTCCTTCCCCCAGTTTATGGAGGGGCAGGATGGGGCCTGGGAATGTCGCTGGAATGTCACCACCCCCCCCATGTGGCGTCCCTCAGGTACCCCCAGGCTGAGCCTGGGCGAGGTGGGGCCTCTGGGGGATGGACACGGACAGGGACAGGGGGACACGGACAGGGACAGGGGGACATGGACAGGGACAGGGGGACATGGACAGGGACAGAGGGACACCCAGAGGGACATGGACAGGGACACGCACAGGGACAGAGGGCCACCCAAAGGGACAGAGGGATACACACAGGGACGGGGGGACATCCAGAGGGACAGAGGGACGTGGACAGGGACACGCACAGGGACAGAGGGACATCCAGGGGGACAGAAGGATACGCACAGGGACACGGGGACACACACAGGGACAGAGGGACACCCACAGGGACAGAGGGACACGCAGGGACAGAGGGACACGGACAGACACCCCGGGGGACACGGGGACACTCTGCACTCACCGGCGCGCTCCGGCCGCTCCCGGGCTCCGCTCCGAGCTCTTCCCGCTCCTGTTTTCCCCTGGCTCCTTCCCTCGCTTCCTCCCCCTCCTCCTCCTCCTCCTCCTCGCCGCCGGCTCCCGCCTCCCTCAGGGCTTTTCCGCGGGGGCCGGGGCCGCTCTGCTCCGCTCGCTGTCGCGGCGGGGACACGTTACCGGCGGGGACAGCCCCACGGCGGGGTGGCAGCGGCCCCGGGGCCCCTCCCGCCGCCATCCCCCCCTCCGGATCCCGGCCCCGCCCCGGCCGCGGCGGGGGGA
>JALJVW010002399.1:0-43662 GCA_024865655.1 Emberiza elegans
TGGGCACCTGGACAAGAAGGACAGTTCTTTTCCATAAGAAGGAAAAGTGTTTCACAGGCAGCTGAGAGCTGGCCCTCAGGAAGCCAAGGGAACAGTCCTGGCAGCTTTTGTCTGAGAGCTGTCCTTGGATATAAGGAATTTTGGAGGCAGATTCCCAATTTTGGCTATGGATGCCTGCATTTGAAAGATTTTTTTTCATGGAAAAAAAGCTTGGCCCCCCAGTGTTTTAAAGGCAGATGAGAGGTGGCCCCCAAGATGCCAAGGCCATCCAGAGCTGTCTCTTCTGGCAGATATGGGACAATCTTTGGATTTAATCAAATATGGAGGTAGAATCCCAATGTCAGCCATGAACCCCTGGAGGAAAAGGAGAGTTCTTTCCCACAGGAAGGAAAGCACAGAACTCCAGAGCTTCAGGGGCAGCAGAGAAGCAACCCTCAACATGCCAAGGTCAGCTGGACCAGTCAGGCCATGCCAACCAGAACTTTTCCATGTTCTTGGATCCCTGGAGCCCTGCAGCATCACAATGTCCTCTTGGTTCCATGAGGCCTTGTAGTATCACAAGAGATCTTTGTTTCCTTGAGGCCCAGCAATACCACAATGGTCTCCTTGGCTCTGCAGTGGCACAATGTCCCCTTGCTTCCATGAGGCCTTGCAGTGTCAAAATGGTTTCCTTCATTCCATGGAACTGCGCAATGGCACAACAGCCCCTTGGTTCTATTGGGCTCCCCAGGATCACAATGGACCCTTGGTTCCACAAGGCCTGGCTGTGGCACGCTGGCCCCTTGCTTCCATGGGACACTGCAGTGTCACAAAGAGCTCCTTGGTTCCACAAGGCCCTGCAGAGCCCCTTGATTCAACAAGGCCTCAAAGTGCCATAATGGTCTCCAGGATTCCATGAGTCTCTGCAGTGCCACAAGGGCACCTTGGCTCCATGAAGCCCTGAAGTATGGAATGGCCTCTTGATTCCATTGGGCCCCTCACTGTCACATCAGTTCTCAGTTCCATGCAGCCCTGGAGTGTCACAATGGTCTCTTTGGTTCCCCAAAAGTCAGAATGTCCCCATGGTCTCATGGAGCCCCACCATGATCCCCTTGATTCCATGAGGCCCTGCCGTGCTACAATGAGCCCTTGGTTAAACGAGGCCCTGCAGTGTCACAATGGCCCCTTGGTTCCAGTGGGTCCTGAAATGTCATAATGGTCTCCATGGTTCCATGAGGCCTCAGAATGTCACATGGACTTTTGATTCCATAAGTTTCCATACTGCAAACAAGTGTCCTTGGTTCCACAGTGTCATAAGTGACCCTTGGTTCCATGAGGTGCCTGGCCTCCCACAGCCTCTCAGAAGCCTTCTCCCCCTCAAGGTCCCCAACAGCCCTTCATGGCCCCTCAGAGAACCTCATGGCCCCTCAAAAACTCCTTCCATGGCCCCTCATGGCCCCATGGCCCCTCATGACCTCCCCATCTCATGGCCCCTCAGCCCCTCATGGCCCCCCCTCATGGCCCCTCACAGCCCCTCACGGCCCCTCATGGCCCCTCATGGCCCCACACAGCCCTCATGGCCCCTCACAGCCCCTCACAGCCCCTCATGGCCCCTCACAGCCCCTCATGGCCCCTCACAGCCCCAGGCCTGGGGCTCCTCCCAAAGGAGAAGGGGTCGGGCCCTGCTTGTTCTCCTTTTATTTTGGTCCCTTCACAGCCACGAGTGCAGAAAGGCTGAAATGGAGCCTTTCCCCAGCGTTTCCCTCAGGGTTAACTGCGGGCTGAAGCTCTGTGCTGGCGCTGGTCCCAGCGCCACCATCCCTGCAGCCGCCAGGCCTTTGCTGTCCCCCGTGTCCGTTCCCTGTCCCCGAGTCCCGCCCGGCTCTGGCAGCAGCAGCAGCAGCAGCGGGGGGGGGCCCGGCCCGGCCCAGCTGGGGCTCCCGGCCAGGAGCAGCAGCAGCGCCGGCCCCTTCCCGCCTGCTCCTGCCTCGGCTCCCAAGGGCTTTTTCCAGCTCAGTTCTGGACTAGAGCAGCAATCACCCACACACAGCCCTGACTGCTCAGGGCCCGCCTGTGCTGCCCTGAGCCAGCCCTCAGAGAAAGAAAGGATCGGGTTCCAGCGCTGTTTTCAGCACTGTTTTACTCACCCTGAGGTGACAGCAGGAGGCTGCTGCTGCCTTTGCCTTGGGAATTGGAGATCATGGCTGCTCTTGCCACTCTTCTGCTTGCCACTTGAAATTTATCTGTAAAACTGCAATTGCCTTTTTAGATAAATGCTACCCAGAGTGCTTTTGTGACAGTGAATGTGGGAATCCTTCAATCAGAGGGTTTTGGGAAAGCTGCAAAAGGCAGGCCTCAGAGACAGCAGAACTGTGATTAGAGCTAAGCGGTAGCCATAAGATTTGTCAGCAGAAAAGTTATATAAGTAGAAAGTAAGGACAAATAGAAAAATGGTTTTTGTATTAAGTCGTGGCAGAATAAATCCCTAAGCTACAGAAAAGTATATCTAGAGAGATATTAGGAGGTTCTAAGCTTGAGCTCTGTGCATGGTGTTTTAAGGCTTACAAGCAGGTATTGTATTCAAAATAAGCAAGCACTGTTTTAACCAATGGTACCTGTGCTTATAGTGGTTGGATAGAACTACTGTCAATATGCTTTTTCTTTGTGGGATTGGTAAAAAAAAATTTAAAATTAGTTGTAACATTGAGTTCTTTGTCTGCTGCCGAGGACACGAGCTGCTGGCATCTTCCCATTCTCATAAGCAGGTAATGAGATTGATGCTGGAAAATAAATGGCTCGAGACACGTTCCTCAGCAGTCCCGTCCTGTTGGTGATTTGTACATAGCCCCCGGCTGGAAATAGGTGAGCTCAGGCTTTTGGTCACAGGCATCATGATTAGCAGATCTTGAAATGCTCTCAAGTCCCTGAGCACTAAATCAAGGAGAATAAAGCAGCCACACAGGCCACATTTGCAGTGCTCAAACACAGCCCTGTTGCTGCTGCTGCTGAAATATATAGGTGGCCTTTGAAAATATCTGTATTGTATAACTGGCCTTTGAGTCCTAGTAAAATATATCTGTATTGTAATTGAATATCTGTATATAGGCCTTGTCCCAGTAGGTCCCAGTTGTTCTTGATGGGCTGCAGCTGCGATGTCCTTCAGTGGGCTGCAGCTGTGGCTAGTAAAGGTAACTGGGATAAAAGGGGGTGGGTTGGCCAGTCAGGGAGAGCCTTGAAGGAGCCCTGACTAAGGAGGATCAACATGCAGAAGAAGGAGTCCGTGCTGTGAAGATCTGCAACCATAAGAAAACACTGAGAAGGTACGCGACTCTTGAAAATTAATAACAACAATATGGGACTCTTGAAATATAAGATACAACAGAAACAGAATCAACTGACAGAGGCCATCACAAAATTGCCTCTGCAGTGTCAAATCAAATGAAAAAATCCACCAGGAGAAAGAGAAACCAGAACTTCTTGACTCCCCTCATTGTTTCTTCTGAGCAGCTGCAGCAGATGGAGATGCACAGAGGTATTTCCAGCTGCTGCTGATCCCAGCTGGAGCCCAGCCTGCTGCCCAGGCCCAGCGGGAAGCTGAGCCCAGCCCGGGGAGCTCCCGCAGTGTCGGGAGCTCAGCGCACGCGGGGCCAGGCCCAGAGCCCCGGGCACGGCCGCCCATTGCGGGGCAGCGGCGCAGACGGAATGTCCTGCGGCCCAAACCTCCTGCTCCTGCCACACAGCGCCAGCGCTCTCCCCCTCCTCCTCCTCTCCCAGCACGGCACAAATTCCAGCTCGGAGGAGGCTGCCCCAGAGAGGCCTCAGGCTCCTGCTTCAGCCTCAGTGTCCTGCAGAGGAACAGGGCATCTTTCAGGCACTTCCACAAGCTCAGGTCTCTCACTAAAGAATATAATTCCAATATGTACGGATGGAACGTGCCCAGGCTCGTCTGGCCCCTGCTTCTTGGCCAGGAGCAGCAGCTGCGGTTCTGCACCACAGAGCTACTTTGGGCTGGCTGGAAATGGCAGTTAGGCACTCGATATGTCTGGGCTCTAGGAACTCAGTTTTTACCTCTGATAGAGTCCTTAGGCTAGGTGAAGAGAAGAGAGCGGATTCCGAGGAGGGTTTAAATCCAGAGTTTAATTCCAAGGTCACACAGCTCTGGATAATGGCAACAGCTCCTAACAGAATACTGACCGCGTGGTCTCATTGTCCTTTTAAGCTCGGGGGCAGGGGGAGGGAAGGGACAGGTGAGCCACCAACCAGGTGTTTCCCTAGGGGGGAAGGCTCAAGGCATAAAGACACTTGACTTCACCAATGACCTCAGGCCAGAGGGGGCATCCTTTGAATTTGACCAACCACATGATGCCCCTGCTGGAATGTTAAGTTTGACAGACAGGACTTGGCAAGGGGACGAGGGGGAGGGTAAGCATACCTGGGGAATGGCTGAAACAGGAAATGACATTGCACACCACAACATCTCACTCCATGGGGAATCTGGGATGAAAATGGCCTTGTTAGGAAGGAAAAAGGTGGAGGGAATGGATTGGAAATTATTAGGAAAAATGATCCTTTGTACAGGCAAAGCTCTCTAAGTCATTCCCTGCATTTCTCCTTTTCAGATTTTTTCAGTCATCTCAGAGGTCCAGCTTGTTCTGGTGCCTTTCATGAACTGACTGTACTCATGATTTATATCAATGCATGAGATGCAGAATCATCTGAACTGAACACTGAAACAAACTCCCTCCATCAGCCCATTTTCATCTTCTACATCACTTTCAAGATGTCCATGGGGGTGTTGGAATGATTATCACACAGCTCTCCATTTCTGGCTGCAGGCTCTGGAGATTCTTTCTCTGCATTCAGTCAGGCTTGCATTCCCTAACAATTCCTGGTAGCCCGTCATGTTTTCTTAGTGTAGAACAGTAACAATGAAAACCTCACCAATGGCACAACTGCCCAGCCCACAAGGAAAAGAAAGAACAAGCTGTAAAGTTCTTCAAACATTTGTCCTCTTTGCTGCAAGAGTTGTGCTGCACACACATTGTGGAAAGCCAAGAGAAGCTGCAGTTGGTGGCACATCTTGTGACAGAAGCTGCACCTCGTTCTCCAGGAAAGGTTCTTGGAAAGAGCAAACAGGACTGTGGACAAGATTCTGGAAGAACTGAAACAGTTTTTAGGAAATGAAATGAAAACAGAAAGAAACAAACCAAGATGGTTTACTCTATTTATTTTTATGCTCCCCTTTGAACTTCTTCTCCATCCCATCCATTCCAAATGGATCTCACCTCTAAGATCCATGACTTGGCACGTTTTAGACACTGTCAAATACCATGAGCTATACACAGTTTGCCTTCCCCTGTTTTTTTTTTTTTTTTTTTTTTTTTTTTTTTTTTTTTTAATGGAAAGCAATGCTGGAGAGGTAAATGCAGTGCTTGGGTCAGGTACAAATTCTGCATTCAGGGAATGCGCTCCGATAGTGTTTGACCCTCAGCAGGGACCGAGGGGATTCCTGTGCCGCTGTGCAGGAGTCCAGACTCTGGGTCTTGGCTGAACACGGCAAAGTTCCCGTGTTTGGACAGGCTCAGGGGCTGCCCCCGGGGAGTGCGGGGCTCGGCGCGGGGGCGAGCGGGCAACGGACAAACGGACACGGGGACAAACGGCCCCGGCGCTTCAGTTGCAGCGGCAGCAGCGGCAGCGGCAGCAGTGAAAGCAGCAAAAGCAGCGAATTATTGACTCTCTCTTGCTTGTCCCCTCCCGCAGTCCCGCACCCTCTCCCGCTCTCCCTTTCCCGGTGTCCCCTCCTCTCCCAGTCTCTCTCTCCCCATGCCCGGCCGGGCCATGCCCCCGGCCCGCCCCCGGCCCCGGGCGGGGCTGCCCCGTGCCCGGCCCCGGCCGTCCCGCCGCGGTCTCGCCTCCGGCCGGCTCTGGCCGTGCTGGCGGTGGCGCTGCTGGGCGGGCATCAGTGCCTGGGGCTGGGGCGGCATCGCCTCCCTTTGGCTCCGCCTGGCCCGGGCCCGGCCCCGGCCCCGGCTCCTCCCGGGGCCCGCGGAGGACACAGGCGGCGCGGCCGCTCCCGCCGCCTCCGCTGCGGCTTGCCCGGCCCGAGCTCCGCCCGCGGCGGCAGCGCGGGCCGCCGGCCCCGAGCCGCCGCTGTCCCGTTGCCGGGAGCGAACGCCTGGGCATGGCCGGCCCGGGGCGCTTGAGGGGCGCTCGGGGGCCGTGGCTGGCCCCGGGCCGAGCGCTGACAGCCGCGTCCCGCCGGCAGGGAAGGCGCAGCAGGGCCTGAAGGAGCAGGACAGGCTGGGCTCGCTGCTGGGGGCTGCTGGGCCGCGGCTCGGACGGCGCCCGGGAGCGCGGGCGGGGCGGGGGGGCAGGAGGAGGAGGAGGAGGGGCGGAGGATGGGGCTGGGCAGGGCGGGCGGGAGCTGAGCCCTGCTGCTGCCCTTGGGGGTGGCCATCAAGGGGGGTGCCAGGGAAGCGCGTCCGGCACTGGGGCGATGTCACAGACATCTTTTGTGAAAAATCCTTTCCTTTAGGATTTTTTTCGTTCTGAGAAGCCGAGAGGCCTCAGAGACAAAATGTAAACAATTGTTATCTGCTGCTGTGGAATGCAACAGGTGCACCTGTGATTGGCCCATCTCTGATGTTTATAATTAATGGCCAATCAAGGACTGAGCTATCCCGGAGAGAGTCCGGGCCAGCTGCTTTGTTTTCATTCTTTCTATTCTATTCTTAGCTAGCCTTCTGAGAACTTCTTCCTTCTATCTCTTTTAGTATAGTCATAATGTAAAATATATATAATATAATAAATCAAGCCTTCTGATCTTGGAGTCAACCTTCCCGTCTCTCTCTTCATCCTCAAAACCCCTGTGACCCCAAGCAACAGGGCGAGCTGGTGAGTGAGGGGGCCAGCGGCAGCAGCCGGGCCGTGCCGGGCGGGGATGAGCCGAGGCCCGGCAGGGTGGAAGCCGCCAGGACGCCCCGAGGGAGAGCGGGCGTGGGGCCAGCGCAGGGCGCAGAGCATCCCGGGCTGGCTGAGGGCTCCCCGAGCCCCGGCACGGCATCGGCCCCACTGACGGCATCGTGCTCCTCCCGCAGCCCGACGGCACCAGCGCACCCCTGGAGATCGTGCTGCTGGCCAAGGTGTCCACTGGCTTCCCTGGTGGGGTCCAGCTGCTGGAGTGGCTTGAGCTCCCCAGCGACATCTTGATGGTGCTGGAGCGCCCGGAGCGCTCTCAGGACCTGCAGCATTTCATTGGGGCACGGGGGTTCCTGCCCGAGGAGGAGGCGCGGGAGCTGTTCCGCCAGGTGCTGGAGGCCGTGAGGCACTGCACCAGCTGCGGGGTCCTGCACAGGGACATCAAACCAGAGAACATCCTGGTTGACCTGGCCACCGGGCAGGCCAAATTGATTGACTTTGGCTGTGGCACCTACCTGCAAGAGACAGCCTACACTCACTTTGCAGGTGAGCCCACGCAGGGGTGTGCTCCTGGTCCCAGCATCTCATGGCCCAACAATTCACAGCCCAAGCTGGGTGTGGCAGCAGGGATTCTCTCTTTTGCTGCCCTTCATGGCACTGAGATTTCAGCTGAGTTGCTTTTGAGCAGGGCTGGGTGGGGAGCCAGCTTCCAGCCCTGCTGGCAGCCTTTGCCCACCACTCTGCCCAGAACTGGGGCTGGGGCTGGGGCAGCCAGCCCAACAATAACACCCGTGGAGGGGGGTAGCAGAGAGGGGTGGCCAGAATCTGTGCCCCAGCGGGTTTGGTGTGCAGGTGAGAAAGGGCTTGGACTGCTCCCCTCACCTGGTTTGGTTTGGGTTCATAATGTTTTTTGGGGCAATGCAAGCAGAGAAAATGAGAGCATGGTTTTTCCCAGCACTGAGTGGATTTTTCCTTGTCATGGTCGGGCCTTGCCAGGGTTTCCACTGCCCTCTTCCAGCACCAGTGGCTTCTTTCCCAACCCCAAGTCTGTACACAAGTCCCAGGTGCTGGTGAGAGGGCAGTGGGTCACCCTGTGTGCCACTGGGGCAGCCCCTGCACGCCCAGGGATGCTGGGGCCAGGCTCTGGGAGCAGCAGCATCCCCCTGCTGAACTCCATCTGTATTCCATAGGAACACGGTCATACAGCCCCCGGAATGGACCCACTGTGGCTGGTACTATGGCAGGCCAGCTACCATCTGGTCCCTGGGCATCCTGCTGCACCAGATGGTCTGCGGGGAGCACCCTTTCAGGAGGGGCCAGAACATCAGCTGGGACCATCAGCTCTCGCTGCCACAAGGGCTCTCTCAAGGTGGATCCTCATCTCTGGGCACGGGGGCAATCCCAGTGCTGGGAGACAGCAGCGGGCTCGTGGGCATCCTGCTCTGGCAGCTGCTGAGGAGGTGGCACATGTCCTGCTCTCCTGCTCTCCTCCAAAACAGGGAATTGATGGGAAAGTTTAGGCCCAGCTCTGAGCACATCCAGCATGGCCTGGGCATGGGAATAGTGGGGCAAAGCCAACAGGAGCCTTCTCCAACTGCCCAGCGGTTTCTGGTTTCTGTGCCCAGAGTGCCAAGATCTGATCAGGCGGTGTTTATCCATGCTGGACTTGGAAAGGCCCTCATTGGAAGAGCTGTTCTGTCATCCTTGGATGCAGGATATTCATCTGCCCTAGAAAGAGGGAGAGAGCCACAGGCACACTTTGATGCAGGGCCCTGGTAAGTTCCAGCTCCACACATGCCTTGGCAATGAGAAGCAAAGGAACCCAGACTTTTTTGTCCTGCCTGTGTCACTGCCCAGGGCTCATCGGATGGGAACACACAGCCCTTGTGCTGGAGCTGAGCTGCTCTGCCCAGCACTGGTGGCCACCATCTGAGCTGGTTTTGCTTGTCCTGGTTCCCTGACAGCTGGGGCCCTGGGCAGAACCCTGAGAGCCTGGTCTCACCCCAGGGAAGGAGAAGGAGCCCCTGCAGAAGCTGTACCAGGTGGGGCTGCTGCTGCTGGAGACAGCGAAGATGACATCAAGGATGGCAACCTCTTCCTGGACCTGGCCACTGGCCAGCTGAAGATGATGGACTTGGATTGTGGCACCTTCTTCAAAGCCAGGCTCCACAGGGAATTTGCAGATGAGTCCACACACAGGGGTGCTCCCAGATTTGGGCATTGCACAGCCTGGCTGGGAACCAAAGGTTCCCCCTTTGCTGGGGTGGATGCAGCTGATCCTTCAGTCGCTGCCCAGCTGCTTTTGGCAGGGGCTGGGGATGGGCTGGGGCTGGGCACGAAATGGGAGTGGGCTCCTGGCCCTGCCAACAGCCCCCAGCACCCCCGTGTGGCTGGGGCTGGGGCTGGGGCAGCCAGCCCGACACAAACAAACCCCATGGTGGGAGCAGAGGTGGGACTCCAGAACCTGTGCAGGGGCTGCTTTGCTGTGCAGGCAAGGAAGGGCTTGGGCTGCTCCACTGCCCTTGTTGCTTTGGGGGTCACTGTTATTGTGGGGGGGGGGCAGTGCAGGGGGGAAGGGAGAAAGCCTGGGCTTCCCTCACCTGTGGGTGGGTTTTTCCCTGGCATGCAGGGGTTGGGCCTTCTTCAAGCCCCTTGCAGAGATAAAATTTTTGACCTTTTTCTTGTTTCCCCCTTTTGTTTGTAATCTATTTTCAATAATTTGTTGTTTGTTTTTCTAGAGGAAGTGTTCCAGGTGGGCTCCAGTCTGGATCAGGAAGTGCTTGGGACCAGCTGCAGCATGGATGGGCCGTGCCCTTGGAGAAGGCTGAGGACATCGTTTGGGACCAGCTTTTCTTCCAGCAGGGGAGGGCGTGAGGTGGGTCCCCGTCTGCTTGGCATGGTGGGATCAGAGCTTTTGGGAGATGGCAGCGAGCACAGGAGCAGCCTGCTCTGGGCAGCTGCTGAGGAGGTGGATGTGCCCTGGCTGGCTGCAGGCTGGGCACATGTGTCCTGCCCTCCTCTCTGTGCCAAAGGCAGCAAGGGATGGGCAGGAGGGATGGGCAGCTCTGGGCACTGCTCTGGGCACGGCCAGCACGGCCTGGGCACCGCGGGCAGCTGGGACAAGGGCACAGGAGCCTTCAGCTGACGGGCGGTTTCTGCTTTCTCTCCTTGCAGCCGGGCTCTGCGGGTGCTGAGGCTGCTCTGGGCTCTGCCAGGGCTCTGCTGGAGCTCAGCCCTGGGCTGCAATCAGCCAAAGAAGAAATGGTGTGACCTGCAGCACAGACCTGCTTGAGCATTTTGGCAGCACAGCTCGAGTTTGCAGAGTGTACAGCTCCAAGGTAAAATATGACACCACCCAAAAAAATAATCTTGTTCAATAAGTTCTAAAAGAATAATTTTCGAAATTAAATTTGATTTAGAAATAAAATTAATCTGGGATGACCCCAAATGACATTTCTCAGCTTGCTCAAGCTGTAGCTCAGCCCTTCTCTGAACAGTTCTCTCCTCCTGTTACTTCCCAACTGCTCCCTCTTTTCCCCCAGTGAGTTCCCAGCCCATCGCAGTCTCCATCACACTGTTGCCTTCCTTGGTGCCCCTCACCACGAGGAAGGCAGAGCCCCAGGCTTAGGGACTCATCCTGTCACTGGCTGAGGAGCAGCAATGTCTCAGAGGTCCAGTGGGATTTTAGTGTCATTCAGAGCCACTCTCCAGCCCTCAGCTCTCCTCACTGCTGAGTTCCCACTCCCTTTTCCTCGTCCTTGCAGCAGGATGAGCTCTCTGAATCCTCTTGAGCCTCCCCACTCTTCCCAGCCCACGCACCCCCCTCAGTTAGGCTGAAGCTGAAGCTTCTCTGTCTCCTGTGGCACACCAGTCCAGTGCCCTGTGCGGGGAGCCCCAGCCCCAGAGCACAGCACACAACAGTGCAGTCCGGGCTGGAGCAGCTGCCCTGCAGCCCTGGCTTGGCTGTGTGTGGCAAGGGAATGCTCCCTGTTTCCAGCTGTGCCTGCAGGATGGCCCCAGGGCAGAGCCCAGCCGGGCTCCCACTGCAGCCCCTGGAGCTTGGGGCAGACAGTGCTCCCAGAGCTGAGGTTCCTGGGCAGCACCCGGAGCTGTGCCTTGCACTCTGTTGCCGTGTGTCACAGTGCAGGCTGGCTCGTGCTGTGTGAATGCACCAGCCCTGGTTTGACTGCCAGGGGCCTCGCCCAGTCACATCTCTCCCAGGGCTGCAGCATTTCACTGGCCAGAGTCTGACAAGGCATAGAGATCAGAGCAATGGAATTATCCAGACTGGGTTTTTCAAAGGCCCTTTAGAAGGAAGGGCTGGAGAATAAACGCTCTCTGTTTGCCACATGAACATCGGGGTGAGTGCTCTCTCTGTCGCCAACTCACTCACCCCCCCCAGCCCACGTTACAGCCACCCACTCCCTCACACATCCCCCTCGTGCCTTCCCACTGCCGTGTCCTGTCAGGGCTCCCCAGCCCCTCATCCCTTCGTGGCCCCGTCCCCTCAGGGGCTGCCCCAGCCCGGCCAAGCTGCCCGGCAGCAGCGCCGCAGCCCCACAGCAGCTCCAGAGGAGCCCCATCCAGAGGCACCTGGGAGCCCTCAGCAATCCAGCCAGCACCACACGGGCAGGAGGACACGGATGGCGCTTCCTGCCTGGCACAGGGCTTGTGGCCATCTCCAGGCACCGCTCTCACAGGGATCCCCACAGCTCCGGCCCCTGCCCAGCTGCTCTGTCACCAGCACAAAGGCTTCAGCAGAACCACCAAAGGCCAAGGGGCTTCTGGCCATTTTCCCTGCAACACTGCATGCCTGGGCAGCTTGCTGAGCCCAAGCACCCTTTTTCCCCCTCTTCCCCTATGCCCTGCAGACCCTGGGTAGCAAAAAAAAAGCTCCTGGGAGTCTGTATATTATAACACACTCTATATTCATATATACTAAAAAAAAAAAAAAGAAGAAAAGAAAAAAGAACAATCTAAAAGAAACAGAAAATTCCTGCTGGCTCAGGTGGCCCCAGCAGACAGAGCCTCTGGGATCAGTTCTCTGCAGAGCTCCAGCAGCGCAGCCAGCCGAGCCCCGACAGACGAGGCCGTGTCCTCCATGCCCTGCGGAGCTGATCTTGCAGCCTCTGGAAGATGGAATATCGCTCACTCTGCAGTGCCTGGAGGACATACAATGTCTGAAGTGCCACGTCTGACACGGCACTGCTGGTGTCCTCTGTCAGGTGTTCAAGGGCTGAAAGACAGAAAGGGACCGAGCCATGGTCAGATCCCAGATCTGAGGGGACCCGAGGAGAGCCCCCTGCCAGGGCCATCCCAGCCGGCTCCAGCCATGGCCAGGAGGGAGCCGGGACCAACGGGACCAGCCCGAAGCTGCTGGCCACGAATCCCCCAGGTGGCCCTGAAATCTCTGTGTGCTCTGCCCACGCCGCCCCTCGTCCGCACAGGGAGCAGAGCCCTCCGCAGCCGGGGCAGGGCTTGCAGCTCCCCCGGCAGCCCCCGCTGCCAGCCCGCTGCCCTCACTCACCGCTGCAGATGAGCCGGAGCTCTTCCTTCTTCCCCCTCAGGTGCCGCCCGGCCATCCCTGGGAACACAGAGCCTGTCACGGCCCCAGCGGCACAGCTCCCTGCCAGCGGCGCTGCCGGCGCTGTGGCCACACGGGCTGCTGGCCCGGCAGGGCTCAGCCCGGCCCTTGCCGCACGCTGCCGCCCCAGGGCACGGCTGCCAGAGGGCGGCAGCAGCAATGCCCAGGCCGGGCGGGGCTCCACGGCGCCGGGCCCGGCTGGCGCTGCCGGGGCAGCAGGCGGGGCTGGGGCCGAGCTGCGGCGGGGCGGGAGGGAGCCCGGGCTCGTGGCTCACCCATGAACCTGATGGCCGCCGCCGCAGGGACTCCTGTGGGCTCTGCAGGTAGGGGCAGGGCCCGGCGCAGGTGCTCGGCCGCTGGGCTCCCGTCCTCTGCCAGCTGGAGAGAGCGGCAGGAGGGAAGGGTTGGCGCGGGCTCAGCCCCTGGGCGGGCGCTGCCTGCGCCCAGCGCCGGCCTCCTGGGGCCGCACAGCCCTGAGGCGCGGCCAGCAGCCGCCGGCGCCGGGCTCCCCGGGGGGGGGGCAGAGGGCCGGCTGCTGCCCGGGAGCCGCGGTGCCGGCCCGCCCCGCAGCCCCGCCGGGCCGGGGCTCCATCGGCCCCGGCTCGGGCCCACGGGAGCCTGGAGAAGCCCCCGCGGCCTCTGGGTGCAGCAGCGGGCAGGGGCACAGCTGCCAGCCCCGCACCCTGAGCACCGCGCTCAGGGGGCTTCTCCAGGCTGAGGCTGGGGCTTGCAGGCCGTCCTTACCAGGCACTCGCTGAACTTCCACAGCTTCTGGTTCTTCACCAGTCTTTCAAGATCCCTCCTCTTCAGGAACTCGGTCGCACAAAGCAGCGTTTCCTGAGAAGCCTGGAGAGCAGCAGAGATGTGGAGATGGCCCCACATCCCAGGGCGCAGGACCCGCGTCCCTGTGCCAAGGCCTGGAGGAGGCTGCAGCCCAGCAGGTGCCAGGGCAGGAGGCAGCCGAGCCCCCTGCCAGGGGACAGCAGCAGCCCAGGAGCCCTCACCTGTGCCACAAGCCGATTCTCATCATGGCAGTGGAAGAAGAGGGGCAGCAGGCTCTGGCGCAGGGGTGTCTTCAGGGCCTTTTTTTCCCTTTCCTGTGGAAGAGTCACCAATGTTCGGAAGAGCAGTATGGAGATCAGCTGAACCTGCCAATTGTTCTGTATGGAAAGAAGAGAAAAAGACCTCAGCATCGGCTGCACGGGGCTCAGCTTGGCACAGATCTGCAAATCCACAGGGCACAAAGTGTCTGGGCAGCACCCAGTGGCCGTGGCTGGGGGCAGTGAGCCTTACGTGGTCAAAGAGTGGCAGGAGCGCCTCAAGCAGCTGCAGTGTGATGGGGCTGGGCATCAGCGTGTCATTGTCCAAGATGATAAAGCTGAGTAACATGACTGTCATGAAAACTATCTCTCCATCTGAATCCCACAGGAACTCCACAAGACGTTCAGTCAGGCTCCACATTTTTTTGGTCTGTGCGTAACACAAGTTTGTGAAATGCCATTCTGCTGCCTCAAGGCCCAGAGGCCAAAGGCCTGTCCCGAAGCACTCGGGCAGCTGAACTGGGAGGCAGGAGAGCTGGGAGCAGCTGCCCGGGGCCCAAAGCCCTGCAGGGCCCAAGCAACTGCATTCCCCAGCTCAGCCTCAGCTACTGCCCCCTTCTCACCATCGAGGGCTCCTCAATGAGCTCGAGAAGGGCCCTGAGTGCCAGGCGACGCCTCTCCCTGCACTCGCTCTGCAGCTGTCTTGATAAAATTTGCAGGACTCTTTTAGCACCACGTTGACTCAAGTCCAGGAACTCGAGGACCTGAAAGGCACAGGGCAGTGACAGGGGACCTGGCCGGCAGGAGCCCGGAGCCGCATAGGGCTGGGCCCAGGCAGCAGCACAGGGCACGGGCACCATCCCAGGCAGCTGCGGCTCCGAGAGGGCAGAGAGCTGGGAGGCAGCTCAGCCAGGCAGCGCTGGCCATCAGGCTCACCTCCACAAGGAACGCCAGGGCGGGCAGCTCCCAGCGTGGCTGCTGTGTGCTGAGCAGCCGGAGCAGGTAGCGAGCGATGCGGGAACACAAGGGATGGGAGACACAGGACATCTCCCTGGCAGGAGAAAAAGGAACCAAGACTGTGTGCCAGGGGAACAAACCGCTGCCAGGACTGACTCACAGAGGTCTGGTCTTTCCCCAGCATCCTGCAAGGGGCCCTGGGCTATTTGGGAGGCAGCTCCTGGTGGGCACCCTCCTCTCCCAGCCTTTTCCAGTCTGCTTGGCCATCCCTCGGTGACAAGGCCCTCTGGCCCACGACCACAGGGACTGGTTGGGGCACCCTGGGCACGGAGCACAGACGTCAGAGGCAGTGGGGAGAAGGGGGTCTCACCTGGCCAGCAGACCCACGGCATAGTGGTGGGTGTCAGCACACAGCAGCGTGTCCCAGCCA
Source organism: Emberiza elegans (assembly GCA_024865655.1). Classification (NCBI taxonomy): domain Eukaryota; kingdom Metazoa; phylum Chordata; class Aves; order Passeriformes; family Fringillidae; genus Emberiza; species Emberiza elegans. The sequence continues at coordinate 14,909 of JALJVW010002399.1, forward strand.
CACTTGCGTTCCATTGCCACCACCACATCCTCGTGCTGCATTCGGCAGAGCAGGGACTTCAGGGTCTGCACTGCAAACCTGCGTGCACAGCAAAGCCCAGGTCACTCTGGGAGCACTGGCTCCTGCCCAGGGACATGGCAGGGACTGGAGGAGTGGGATGGAGCACCTGTTGGGGCTGGTGGCAAGGCCATTTTCCTCCTGGCATCCCTTCCAGAAGGCATCGACCTCCTCTGGCACATCCAGAGTGCTGAAGAACACTTGGGAGAGCAGATGAACAAAAGAGGGGGGAAATACACCGTCACCATATGTGGGACACAGGGCACCTGGAGGATCTTCCACATCACCACAGTTGCCTGCAAAGGACAAAGCCCCCGAGACAGCGCTCAGTGCCGAGGTGTGTGTGTGTGGCAGGGCCCGAGCAGGGGAGGGAGAGGCCCAGAGAGAGGCAGGGGGGGAGCACGGGGCCTGGTGGGCCTGAAGCTGCCCCTGGGCCAGGTTTCAGGCCAGTGCCTGAGGCAGGGAGATGCAGTGGGGGAAGGAGGATGGAGAGCTGCTGGAGAGGCGGCCTTGGGGCAGCAAAGGCCAGTTACAGAAACTCACAGCCAGGACAAAGACACCCGTTTTGTCCCCATCAGAGGTGCACGTGCTGTGCTTGGGCCCAGCCCCAGCACATCCAGGAGTATCAGCAGCGCCGGCTCCGCAGTCCTGGGCGAGCACATGATGCTCTTCCACATGGTGAAAGCAGCTCTGTGGGGTTGGAGCTCTGTCTCAGGAGGGTCTCAGACACAGCACCGTGGCCTGGGCAGCAGTGGGGACCTGAGCTGGCTGCCAGCTCTGTCTCTGCCCACTGCCCCTTGCCAGCAGCACCCAGGCAGCCCAGCCCTGTGGGGACAGGCCCCTGAGGGGCAGCGAGGGAGCATGGCAGCAGGCTCGGGGGCTGACGTGCCAGGGCTGGCAAAGGGAGCAGCCAGAGGGCCCTGGAACTCTCTGTTGGTCAGACACCTGGGCCAGGCTGTACAGGCTGATGGGCTGGGGAGCCCTGAGCCCTCTGGGCAGGTGGGCCCCATACCTGTCACAGGACGGGGGCCACACGCAGGAGGCGTCATGACTACGTCAGCAGGCTGTGCTTCAGTGAGATCCAGCAGGGTCCTGTTCAGCCTGTGCTCGGCAAACTGATTGGCCAGGAGCCACTGGTGGATGTACCTGACCAGGGCGGGCACCTGGAGAAGGCACGGGGAGACTTGGAAAGGTGCCAGAGGGAGGAATGTCCCCAGCTTCCCCAGAGAAGTGCTGCCCTTCCCACCACACTGCCATGGCCTCATGGAGTTACAGTGACCAGCGGGCATGGCTTGGGAGGCCAAGCAATTCCTGGGAGGATCAAACCCTGGCCACAGGCTGCTTACTTGCTTTGGGTTGGAAAAGCCCTCCTCTACAAGCATATCCAGCAGGGCAGCACTGGTCTTGGTTTTGAAGATGTGCGAATATGCTCTGATCCCAGTGCCCATGGTGCTGGTCTCTTCCGCCCGAATTTTCTTGATGAATTGGCAGACCAGCTGTAGGAGAAGGGCAAGAAGCCAGGGATGTTGCAGGGAATGCTCCAAGCGCGGTGCCAGCAGGCCCAGCCCAGGTGGGGATGGCTGCAGGTACCTGCGCTGTTCTCATGGAAGAGGCCACGGGCGGGGTCCTGCTCCTGTGTGCGCTGCAGGGCTGCACCTGGCAAAAGAGCGAGCGCAGCCAGAGCTGAGGGGGCTGGGAGAGGCCGGAGAACACAGCCCAGCCCTGCGCTCCCCAGGCAGGGACAGCCCGGGATGCCCCAGGGGATGGAGCCCGGCCCCCTGGGGTGTCTGCCCTGCCCGGCCCCCTTGGGATGTGGGATGTCCATGGGCATGGGATGGGATGGGATGGGATGGGATGGGATGGGATGGGATGGGATGGGATGGGATGGGATGGGATGGGATGGGATGGGATGGGATGGGATGGGATGGGATGCAATGGCGCCAAGCTGGCTGCAGGCACCAACCCTGTGGCCCAGCTCTTCCACTCACCCTCCTGTGGCAGCTCAAATGGCACCACCTCTTTGGTCTCCTGTGCTGGGGCAGCTCCAGGGCCTTCTTCCTCCTCTTCCCCCCAGGCCACCTTGGGTGCTCTCAGGGGTCTCTGCTCCATGTTAGTGACTGGATTTGTGGCTACTTGCTGGAGAGATGCCTTGGAACAGCTCTGAGTCAGCAAGTCCTGCAGTTGTGCCTGGAAGGCACCTTCAAGAGAGAAGCCTCGGGAAGGCTGCAGGACAGCAAGTCCTGCACTCTGGTCTCGAGGGCTCCTGCCACAGGGACAGGAGACTCCTGTCAAGGATTGTGGTCTGGCCTCAAGGGCACTGGTGGCAGGGATGGGAGATGCCTCTGGGGCACCAAGTCCCACGCTCTGCCCTTGAGGGCACCTGCAGAAGAGAAGCCTCGGGAAGGCCACGGGTCACCAAGTCCTGTGGTCTGGCCTCGAGCTCAGCTGCAGGAATAACGCCTCAGAAAGGCTCCGGGTGAGACAGGAGACAGGAACAAGTGTGCTGTGGGGGCTCCTCACAGCACTGCTCTGTCCTGTCCTGTCCTGTTGTGTGCTCCGAGCACTGTGGCGTGGTCTTGTCACTGCCAGCTCCTATGTCACCATGTGTCACAAAGGGCCCTTGGACACCCGTTCCATGCCACAGTGACCATGCTGCACCATGTCACAAAGGGCCCTGCACACACACACTGCCCCCTGCCCTGGGGCCGCCCCCAGCCTCCCAAAGTGGCTCAGGTTGGAAGGAATCCCTCACCCCAAGTGTCTAAGGCAGCCCCACAGGGTCTTTAGGAACGGCTCAGACCATCAGCAAACGCTGCCCTGCTCTGTGGGCTCAGGGCAGCAGAAGGAGCCCCAGGGCTGCCAACGCAGCCGCGCTGGGAAGGGCACAGGGCCTTCCACAGAAGCTGGCACGGCCTCCTTGGGACACGTCCCAGCTGGTGGCCATCCTAAACCCACGGGTGTGACACAGACAAGGAACGTGTGGGCCAGGGCACGAATGCTGCTCTGACCCTGGGGCCGGGGGCAGCGCTGACATCAGCAGGTGTGGCAGAGTCCCTGCCCAAGCAGAGCTGCCACCCCCTGAGCCCTGGCAGCGCTGGTGCCCATCTCCTGCCCCAGAGACCTGTGCCCCCGGGGGGCTTCTGTGCCAGAGGGAGCCAAAGCCCACGTGCACTGGGGGCTGTGCTCCTTCCTGCAGGGGCTGTTGGCAGCAGCACCTGGAGCAACTGCTGGCAACACTTGGTCTCTGTCAGAAGCTCTCACTCCATGCTGAAATTATTTTCTCATTGAAGTAATTTCCTTCAGCACAAAAACACCTTAGTGGTGAGAAGGCCAAGAAGAATCTGTCATTTAAGACTCCTCAATTCAGGGAAGTTTTACTTCCCATTGCTCAACTCAAGTAGTTCCAAAAAGTTGCAAACTTCCCAAATTCATTGGGATGGCCTGAGAAGGTGAAGAGTTGGAATTTTGCTTCCTATCTCAAAGCAGCAACTCAATTGCCTTAACATCATCCACTGAGAGTCACTTTACAGAACATAACACTACACAGAGGTAAAAAAAAAGGCCATTCTTTAGTTTGCAAACAGTTTTCTCTGAAGGGATGATAATATTCTAATTCTCTTAAGGAATAAAAGCTCTCAAGGAATGAAGGCCCACTCAGTGTTACAAAAGTAGCCCAAACAAATGAGTAGATGGCAAAGGGGCTAATCCTCTCCCTTGTACAGATATCTAAGTGGCCAGTAAAGTACAGCTCTCCCCTCTTGTTCCCTGCAGGAGAATCAGGACCATGAACAGGAGAAGTCACAGATATTCTTTCTGCCCTCCGTAACCAAAGCTGTGCCAAACCACAGATGCTGCCTTCAAACTGACTCAAATTCCAGCCTAGACCTCTCACCTTCCAGACAACGCCTTCCCCAACACCCACCAACACCAACCCCCCCAAACTCCCACACAGAAGCCCTCAACACCCCACCAGGACCCCCAGCTGTCCCTGTCCCTCTGCAGAGCTTTCCCACCCTCCAGCAGACGCCCTGGTTCCCTGCACGTGCCGTGGGATGGCCCTCAGCAGGATCTGCTCCAAGGCCTTCCCCGGTGGCAGCTCAGGCTGCCAGGCCTGTGGCTCCTGGATCACCCTTCCCACCGAGCCTTCCTGGGCACGGCTGTTCCATTGGCACCTCTGCGCTCAGCTCGGACTTCTCCACTCAGCCAGGACTGCTGGTAAAGGATCCAGAGCAGCCTGGCCAGCTCTTTCTCCAGCTCCCTGTTTACTCTCCAGGGAGGTAGAACATCCCACAGGAAAGCAACTGGTGCCACAAGGAGCAGGGGGCCTCAGGCACCTTTGGCAATGGAACAAGGCCTTTGTTTGACATAAGTAAGCACAAGCAATTCACATTAATTCACATTAGTAAACAAGTGCTTAGCACAGACAGACATAAGTACTTAGCACCAGTTAGCATAAGCAAAACCTGGCAGGCCTAACTTGACATGAGAGTGACTTGACAAAAAGCTTTAGACATAGTCTGCCAGAAGAACTAAGGGCAAGTAGGGAATCAGCCCAGTGCAGGGAAGCCATGAGGAAGACTTTGTGCTGCTTTAGGGCATGGAGACCGCTCCTGGCCAGCACCTGGACATCAGCTTCAAGTCTAGGAATCTGACACAGTGTATTTCTAACCCCCTGCCTATTGAATCACCTCAGCAGTGTAAAAATGGATGGATTTTTTGATACAATTCCTACATCAACCCACTGAAATTTATATGTGGCAGAGAGACATTTTAGTGGGGTGCAGACTCCTGCCCTCCCTGCCAGCTCAATAAAATGGCTTTTGACAGACAATGCATTTGAATGATTTCTTTGAATGAGGGAGAGCCCTCAGGACTGCTGTATCCTGAGGGAACACCCTTGGGCCTTGACCTGTAGGCACCTGCACAAGCTTAAAAATAGCTGCCTCAGCTTCCAGGACCTCTCTTGGCCAGCATCCTGACGTGGATGCAGGGCTGCTGCGAGGCACTGCTGGGACCCAGCAGGGACAGGACCGGCTGTCTCGTGTCCATGTAGCAGCCCTGACACAGCCAGGGCCATCCCAAAACCAGACAAACGCTCACGTGTCAGCAGAGGGGAGCAAGGAGCACTGGGCTCCTCTCAGGGTATCTCAGCTGGGCTCGCTCCACAACACGCCCCCATTTGAAGGCCTGCTGATGCCCAGCTGCCAGAAATGCCCACCTTGTTCTCTCCAAGATGCACAGGGAGAGCCAATGAGCAGGATGCCTGGGAGGCAAACCTTCCAAGCCTTTTCTGAGGCCAGGGACACACCAAGATCAGCCAAGGCTCTCCTGCTGCCTGCCCCCACAGCCCAGCTCTGTGCTGGCCCTGGGCCACAGCAGCTTCCACCAAGCAAGAGGCAAATGCATATTGCCAAGAGTTGAAACACAGCAGACAGGGAAAATGTGAAAAGTGTGTGTGTAGTTTTTTTTTAATTCACAGCTCTCAAAGAGAGCTTTTGGGGCTCGTGGCTGGACAGAAATGCTCCTGCTCCCACCTCTGTCCAAAGGGGGGAACACACCCTGCTGCAGGAGCTTGGGTTGGTCTCTGCAGGTCCAGGCAGATGCCAAACCTGCTCTTCACAGCCTTCTCCCTTGCCCTGCCCCTCTGCCAAGTGCAACGGGCCTCAAGGACTGAAAAGGAGCACAGAGAGCCAAAGGGGGGACACTTGCACCTGCCTCACTGGGAGCTCCCTGGGAAGCACTTTCCTTGAGAAGCAAGCCCCTTTCCTCCAAAGGCATTTCCCCAAATGTGTAGCTTTCCTGGGAAACACCAACACACTCTTAAGAAAAGCTGGCAAGGCTGAATGACTCCAGGTCCTTTCAGGACAGGCACTCCAGCTCTAGCTTGTATTCCCCCAAGTGTGTGTCCAGGTGGAGGTTCAGAGGTGCAGCCCCAGGCCCTCTACAAACACAAGCTGCCCGCTGCCTCTTCACCTGCCTCAGCTCCTGCCTGCGCTCACAGCAGCAAAACCAGGCTGTTCCCAGCCAGAGCCCAGAGCCCTGTCCCTGCAGGAGGCTCCTGCCAGCACCTTCCAGGACTCTCTGCTGTGCACGCAGCGCTTTTCACACCCACTCCCAACAGGCTTTGGAACGCAGAGCACAACCTGGCTGCCTCTGCCACCAGCACACCCCAAACACAGGCGGAGGAAGGAGCAGCAGGGGTTGTTTTGTGGCCGTGCCCAAGAGAAACTGGAAGGGTGCTCTCCCTCAGGTCTCACTTGGTTGGCTTTCTGACTGGGTCTGAGCCTGGGGCTGCCATTCCTTGGTTGTGGGGACCAGAACCCCACTCGGGATCCTGGCACTGCCTGACAGCGCTCCGGGCACTGGCATGGTCACGTGTCCGAGTCTCGGGCACCGTGCTGCTGCTTCATTTGCTCTTAGGCACACCCAAAGCTGTTAAGCCCGGATGGTCTCTGGTTCTGCCCTCTTCCTGATCCTGTGCAGGGATGGAGCACTGCTGTGCTTTCAGGAAGCTGTTCTTGAAACCTTCCAGCATTCCAAGCTCCTTTGCCCTCCATGGATGCTTGCCAAGGAATCCCTCACAGCTGGGTTCAGAGCATCCTCAGCTTGGCTCTTCCAAAGTCCAGGGGCTCCAGGGTGCTCAGCAAGATCTGTAACTCCACAGTGTTGTGGAACTGGACCTTCAGCACAGGGACCTTTCCAGCCTGACCTGCCCTCGTTCCTCTGTGTCTGTGCACAAAACACGGTGTGGAAGAGAACACAGGAGGGGCCTGAGTGTCCCAGGGCCCTGGATTTGCATCACTCCAGTTCCACAGAGATACAGGCAAAGTGAAGAAGCCAAATTGTTTATTAATGGAAGGCAAAGCAAAGGGATGAGCTGGGAGGGAAGAAAGGGGATGGGCAGGTGTGGAAGCGCTCTGCAGCCACGGGATGGAGGTTCTCTGGCTGGCACACCCTTGGTGGCCCAGGGCACACACGAGAGTGGCCGCCCCCGATCTCTGCCGAGACCGTCCAGGGTGGCGGTAATCGCTACGGCGTGGGTGACACAGCAGGAGCACGGCACGAGAAATCAGAGGCGAAGGAAACAAGGAAGGATCACTTGTCTGAGTTTCCAAGGAAGCTTTATTCCCAAAAGGGGTCAGGTGAAAGTCACAAAGAAAATGGGCCCGACTAGCATTTTTAAAGAGGGGATGGTACAAGGGGTGGATACAACTCTCACCCAATGAGGGGATCTTAGGGGGGAGGAACACATCACTTAGCAACTCCAATAAGGATCATTCAGGGGAGGGAAGAAGCCTCACAAACCAATCAACCATCGAGACATAGCTAACTGACACAGAACATTCGAGAATACAAGGGGAGTGACCACAGAGACTGACAAGAGTAGGGGTAGTACAAGTGAGAGTGACAAGGGCTTGTAAGGGAGTGAGGGAGGAGAGCAGGAGACTGACACACTGATGGGCAGACAAGTGGTGGGGAAACCTTGTGGTAAACAACTTAGAACTGAACCATTAGGGGGAACAAAATGGGATACATGGGAGAAACCATTATAACTGACTAACATAGGAAAACTAACTTTTATGTTAAAACAACTGAAAAACACCAACTACCACAGGCAGGGTCTGAGGGCAGGAGGGAGGGAGCTGTCAACAGGGAGGGAGAAGGCAGGAGCTATGGGAGCTTCCCACAGGCTCAGCTGTGCCAGTCATCAGCTGTGCCTGGAGCTCCAGCTGGTCTCCTCTGGTCTCCAGGTGGTCTCACCTTCCAAGGGATCTGGAGGTCTTAAAGAGACACTGGTTCTTCTGAGCCAGCAGATGAAAGTAATTCTGCAGCTCTTCCCTCGAGCATCACCTGAACAAACGTGCTTATGTGGGAGGGGCTGTTGTCTTCACTCAGTGAACAGGGTCTAGAGACCTGTAGTGCAGAAAGCATACGGGCTTGGCTGATGTGGAAAGGGCACGGTTATCTGCAAGAAGTGCACAACCAGGCCTGAAGCCAGCAGACAGTCCGTGAAATGCCCTTGGCCAGGCGATAAAGAGAAGTTGGTCAATTACAGAATGCCTACAGGGCCGCTAGCAGACTATCAGTAAACCGCAAGGCAAAACCATTGCAGATGTAAGCAGAGGCATGAACAGCTGGCTTGCAACAATCATAGCATTAGTAAAGCCCCATGAACAGATATTTGTAACCAATAAAATGAAAGCTAAAGCCGCATGGACAACAAACAATAGTATAAAATAATATATCAAGCAGTAATAAATCGAACAAGATGCATACCTCATACTGAATCACTTCTTGATTCCAGACTCCTTCTGGACCCCTTATCTCTACAACTCAGGGCTTGAAGGGCTGGAAGAGAGAGGAACAGAGCCACAGTCAGAACCTGGATGTGCAGGAACCCAAGGAGACCTTTCTGCCAGGGCCATCCCACCCAGCTCTTGCCATGGCCACAAGAGAAGAGGGGCCAAGGGGATCAGCTGCAAGGCGCTGGCCATGAATCCCCTCACCCATGTCCCTGAAATCTCTGTGTGCTCTGCCCACACCACCCCTCGTCCACACAAGGAGCGAAGCCCACCGCAGCCAGGGCAGGGATTGCAGCTCCCTGCCCAGGCACTGCAGCTCGCCCGGCCAGCCCCTGCTGACAGCCCGCTGCCCTCATCACCCTCACAGAGGGCCTGGAGCTCTTCCTTCTGCCCCATCAGGAGCACCCTGGGCATCCCTGGGATCACAGGCTAACCAAAACTAAGGCTGCTGTGGCTGTTATCCAGTTTGCTTTATGGCTTAATGAGGTGAGGAATTAACGGATCTTTAACTTCCACTGTAAGGCAGGCACATGGATTCAGAGCTATCACACACGAACTGTGTGGTTTTGGGGTTACTTTAATAATGGCACTTACTTTGAGGAAATGACACTGGGGAACTTTTCTCCCAACTCTTTAACCATCTCTTTGGGTCTGCCCCACCAGTTTTCAAAGGGTTCAGATCCACTCTAAATGCTAATGATATCATGCAGTGGTTGGTGTTGCTGATAGGCCTGTTCTATTTAGCATTCAGAGATAAGGGCAGATTAACCTGGATAACCACGCTGACACCTACCCCAGAGACAAGGGATGCTGCTGCCCCAGAGCCTGACCCTGCCCCACAGCCCACCTCAGAAATGAACCACCCAGACTGGGTGGGGGTTCTGGTGAAGGAGATGGGCCAGATGCTGAAGGAGTACATTTCCCCAGCTGGTGAGAAACCCCACCCTGCCTCATAGAGGGAGAGTCTGATGGTGCTGCAGTGGAACCCACAGATGTTACAACTGTCCAGGTTCCAGCTGAACTGCAAAGGCAGTCACAGCCAGCAGCAGTGGCTCCTGTGGAAACAAGGAGGTCTAAGATGAAATCAGAGCACCCAGATAAGGATAAGAATGGAAGCCCCTCAAAACCCATAAGGGAGTCAGAGATTGCGATAATCATTGAGTATCTGATGTACAAAAGTCTCTGTAATCTGCACAAAGACATTATATGAAGGGGGTGTGAGAGGCTTATACAACCTGGTTACTGCAGGTCTGGGACCTTGTGGGTACAGGCATCTGTCTCAGTTTGGAAAGACAGGTGTCTGCTAAGGAAGGCAAGTGCATCCCCTGAAATGGAGAATGTAAACTCCCTCCCTCTGAATAGTTATAAATTTTAAGGGGGGGGGGGGCTCTCAGGCAAAGATATGGGAGCAGGAATAACAGTTCTTTATTAGGGAGGGGAATAAAAAGATAAAATAAACAATGCAGTAAATCAAAACAACACTGACAGACTCAGAATACAACCTGACACCCTGTGGGTCAGGGTGTTGGTAGCAGTCCAATTGGAATTGTGGCTGCAGTCCTCCTGGTATAGCAGGTGTGGTTCTGTTGGAGCAGTGATCCTGTAGAATCAGGGTGTAGTCTTCCTCTGAAGATCCAGTGGAAGAGGCCACTGCTCCTCTGGGAGTCCAGTGGAAAGGCTGTTGTGCTGTCCCAGAATCTCTGATTATATCCAGTTAGGAATGCTTGGCTCCTCCCTCTGGGTGGAGCATTTCACAATGGAATGCCGTAATGTTATCAGTCATGCAGTGACAGTCAATGGCCCATTAACAGATGATATCTCCCTGGAGGGAGGATTGGTTTGTGGAAGAGATAAGGAAAACTGCCAAATTAACAGAAGATAACTGCCACAACTCTAACAGATGGCAAATAGAATACACACTGCCTTGCAATCTAGGACAGCATGCAACTGGATGGTGGTGAGGCAAGGAGTTTGGAACCCTTGACCCAGGACTCAGGTGTGAATCAGATTTTTGTAAGAGAGTCAGGGTTCCTTTCCCTCTGGGAGCGGCTTCTAATGAGTGTCAGAGAGAGGTTTGTCCACAGGGAGAGAATGCAGGAGCACCACCATAGAATGTGCTGGAAGACCCTTGAGGAAGGGATCCAAGAGCTGAGAGAAGTGGCAGTGTTGGAGGTACTCTTTGGGAGGGATGGACAGCATGATAATGACCCCAACAGGGTCAGGTGCACAGGGCAAATGCTGTGGAGTCTGGCAAATCTGGGGCCATCCCAATACACCACCTTCATTGCAACGATTAATGCTGATACCAACGAGAGAGACAGTGGGTTCTGTCACCAACAAGCTTAGAAATTGTGAGAGTGTGATCAATGGCCCCATGCAGGCTCATGTCTCTGCTATGATCAAGGACCTCAAAGAGGAGATGAGGGAGATGAAGGAGGAGGTGAGGAAGATCAGTGCAGCACCAGTGTGAGTCACAGGCCCCAGAGTCAGAGCCCAACATCCCCAGCAAGAGAGAGAGGGTTCACCCCACGGGCTGACCTGTGGTTCTTCCTGTGTGACCATGGGGAAGACATGGGAAGGAGGGATGGGAAACCCACTTCTGTCCTGGCAGCACAGGTGCATCAACTCAAGGAGGGGGAAACACTGACTGAGGGAGTTCCACTAAAGTGAAGGCAGCCTCAACCTCCCATGACTGAGCTGCCAGGTATGATCTGTCAGATCCCCTTGAAGGAACCTCTAGTATGTATGCCCAGGATAGAAATGATAACCAGGGTGGGGGGCCCTGCCTCTAGCCAGGGAGAGGCATGGGAAAACCAGATCTTCTGTACGGTGTGGATCTGATGGCCTGGCACATCAGAGCCACAAAAAAAATATGATGCCTTAGTTGATACTTGTGGCATTTGCATTTTCTAAAAAAATCTTTTTGCCCAGGATTTTTTTCTCTGGGGAAGCTAAGAAGCCTCAGAGAAAAAAGGAAAACAAGAATTATCTCATTTGCTTCTCCTGTGTTTTGCTCCTTTGGAATGTGTTTTGAGATTTTTTACCAACAGGTGATTGTTTCATTGGTTTCTGGTGTATTTTCACTGATTGGCCAATCAGTGCCAAGCTGTGTCAGGACTCTGGAGAGAGTCGCAAGTTTTCATAATTAGCTTTTTAGCATTGTGTAAGTATCCTTTCTGTATTCTTTAGTATAGTTTTGTTTAGTATTCCTTAATATTGTATAGTATCTTAAAATAATAAATTAGCCTTCTGAGAACATGGAGTCAGATTCACCATTCCTTCCTTCATCGGGAGGGGCACCCCACTAATACAATAGATACTGGTGTGCAGTGTACCCTAATGCCATCAGGACATGTGGGGGCAGAACCTGTTTCCATTGCTGGGGTGATGGGGGATCACAGCAATTGACCCTGTTGGGAGCCCAGGTGAGCCTGACTGGGAAGGAGTGGCAGAAACATCCTATGGTGACTGGCCCAGAGGCCCCCTGTATTCTGGGCATGGACTTCCTCTGGAATGGCTCTTACAAAAAAGACCCAAAGGGACTCAGGTGGGCGTTTGGAATAGCTGCTGTTGAGGCAGAGAACATTAAGCAGTTGAACACTTTGCCTGGACTATCAGAAAACCCATCTGCAGTAGGACAGCTGAGGGTGGAAGATCAGCAAGTGCCAATTGCCACCTCGACAGTGCACCACCAGCAGTGTTGAACGAATTGAGATGCTGTGATCGCCATCCACAAAATGATCCGTGAGCTGGAGAGCCAAGGGGTGTGGTCAGCAAAACCCACTCACCCTTCAACAGCCCCATCTGGCCTGTGCACAAGTCTGACAGAGAATGGAGATTGACTGTGGACTATCATGCCTTGAATGAAGTGACTCCACCGCTGAGCGCTGCTGTGCCGGACATGCTGGAACTCCAGTACGAGCTGGAGTCCAAGGCAGCAAAGTGCTTTGACACCACTGACATTGCCAATGCCTTTTTCTCCATTCCTCTGGCAGCAGAATGCAGGCCTCAGTTTGCTTTCACCTGGAGGGGTGTGCAGTACACCTGGAACCAACTGCCCCAGGGGTGTGAGACAGAGTGGAAATTTTCCAGAGTAGAAATCCATTTTGATTTAGGTGAAATGTACACATTTGAATTGAGTCTGTAGCTTGCAAACATAGCTGTTTAGTCTGACTGCCTGTTCTTGCAAAAAGCCTATGCTCAGAGAAACTGCTTCAGCCAAAGGACAGAGATAAGGGGTGGGGGCGGTGGCTTGAACTCTGAAACAGACAGAAAGGCTGTTACTGAGAGCAGGGCAAAATGACACAGGATTTTTTTTCTGATAAAGAAAAATTAGCGGCAAATGTCACGCAAAATAGTAGAATGAATATCTATGAATCTGTTGTGAAATTGCATGCATATGTATTTGAGAGGGAGACAAAAATGGATCTGGAGTTCCCAGAGGTATGCATGTCATTTAAGGGGAACAATTCCCACATGTGTCCAGCCCTGAAATAAACATACCAGCTTTACAACTTTCCCAAAAGTTGTGGAGTTTGTTTGCTTCCACAAATCAGGTGGAAGCAAAGCCCCACCATCTGCCATGGACTGATGATCCAGGCTGCACTGGAAAAGGGTGAAGCTCCAGAACACCTGCAGTACATCGAGGACATCATTGTGTGGGAGAACATGGCAATGGAAGTATTTGAGAAAGGAGAGAGGATCATCCAGATTCTGCTGGAAGCTGGTTTTGCCATCCAGAAGAGCAAAGTCAAGGGACCTGCCTGAGAGATCCAGTTCCTGGGTTTAAAGTGGCAAGATGGACAGTGTCAGATTCCCACTGAGGTCATCAGTAAGAACACAGCAATGTCTCTACTGACCAGCAAGAAGGAAACACAAGCTTTCCTAGCACCACAGCTTTTTTTGGAGAATGCACATTCCTGAGTACAGCCAGATTGTGAGCCCCTCTACCTGGTCACCCCAAAAAAGAACAATTTCCACTGGGGCCCTGAGCAGCAACAAGCCTTTGCCCAGATCAAGCAGGAGATCGCTCATGCAGTTGCCCTTGGCCCAGTCAGGACAGGACCAGAGGTGAAGAACGTGCTCTACTCTGCAGCTGGGAACAATGGCTTGTCCTGGAGCCTTTGGCAGAAGGTGCCTGGGGAGAGTCGAGGCCAACCACTGGGATTCTGGAGCCGAAGTTACAGAGGGTCCAAAGCCAACTACACTCCCACAGAGAAGGAAATCTTGGCTGCCTGTGAAGGAGTTCAAGGGGCCTCAGAGGTGATTGGCACAGAAGCACAACTCCTCCTGGCACCCCAACTACTGGTGCTGGGGTGGATGTTTAAAGGAAAGGTTCCCTCTACCCACCACACCACCAACGCCACATGGAGCAAATGGATTGCCCTCATCACACAGCGTGCTTGTATTGGAAATGTGAATCGCCCTGGGATTTTGGAGATAATTACAAACTGGCTGGAAGGTGAGAACTTTGGTCTCACTGATGAAGAGGAACAGGAGTAAGTGACAAGGGCTAAAGAAGCTCCACCATACAATTAGCTACCATCAGAGGAAGCACGCTATGCTCTTTTCACTGACGGTTCCTGTCACTCTGTAGGGATGAACCGGAAGGGAAAGCAGCAGTATGGAGCCCCACATGACAGGCTGCACAAGCTACCAAAGGAGAAGGTGGATCAAGTCAACTTGCAGAACTCAAAGCAGTTCAGCTGGCCCTGGACATTGCTGAAAGAGAGAAGTGGCCCAAGCTCTACCTTTATACTGATTCATGGATGGTGGCCAATGCTCTGTGGGGCTGGCTGGAAAGGTGGGAAAAGGCCAATTGGCAACATAGAGGAAAGCCAATCTGGGCTGCTGATGAGTGGAAAGACATTGCCACTAGGGTAGAAAATCTATCTGTGAATGTCCACCATGTAGATGCCCATGTCCCCAAGAGTCAGACTAGTGAGGAACACTGAAACAACGAGCAGGTAGATCAGGCTGCAAAGATAGAGGTGTCAAAGATAGACTCAGATTGGCAACATAAGGGGCAGTTGTTCCCAGCTCGATGGGCCCATGATGCCTCAGGCCATCAGGGCAGAGATGCCACCTATGAGTGGGCACGAGACCGAGGGGTGGATCTAACCATGGACAGTATTTCTCAGGTTATCCATGACTGTGAGACGTGTGCTGCCATCAAGCAGGCCAAGCGAGTGAAGCCCCTGTGGTATGGTGGGCGGTGGTCCAAGTACAAGTATGGGGAGGCCTGGCAGATTGACTCCATCACACTGCCCCAGACACGCCAGGGCAAGCGCTACGTGCTGACCATGGTGGAAGCCACCACTGGATGGCTGGAGACCCACCCTGTGCCTCACACCACTGCCCAGAACACCATCCTGGGCCTGGAAAAGCAGGTCCTGTGGAGACATGGTGTGGGAGGATCTTTGTCCATTCGTCCCAGGTGTCCACGGGGTTGGGTTTCTTACCTACATACAGGCAGTCATTTGGTGACAGGGGAACTCCCACCAGGCAGGTTAAGAGGGGATCGCCCACGCTTCCCATGGCCATGCAAAGATTGTCTGGCTTTAATGACTTCACCAAAGTGACCCAGATGTTTTGTTTTGGCTGAGGGATGATCCAGCTGGTGGTCACTTGGATACAGATGAGGGCACTGATAAAGAGGATGGCAATGGTGGCACTGGTACTGCTGTGGGGTGCCCTGGAGGGTGTCACAGAAAGAATCATACTTCTTCTTTCCCACTGGGTAGTTTTCACTTGTGGATGGTAGAAACACACATTAGTTGACTTATTTTAAGACATTCTTAAATATTCTTAGGTTCCCCCTATAGTTCTTACCAACTCCTCCCAATCACTCCCTTCTCTTTTTTAAGGGAAGTTTGAGGGAGAGAAAAAGGAGTAGTTTCAAGAGGGGAAAGAGGGAAGGGGTAGGGATAAAGGGTCACTGGTAGAGGGATGGTGGAAAAGGCAGGGGTGTGTCTGCATTTGAGATTGACATGGACGTTATCAGTGGGATATATCTACGTGTGATGAGTGTCCTTGCCACAATGTTTGGATATGTGAATTTCTTTTTTCTTCATCTCCAAGAGAAAGCTGCTTCTGTGGCATGGTGGGAGAGGCAGCTGACTTTGTGTTCATTCGAGGGGTTGTCTTCAGATCTGTGGTCTACGTAGGGACTGATAAATCTTCAGGGAATCCACCGGGGTCCTGTATCTGTAGAAACACAAGCATATCCTCTCCCCCGTAATGAGAGGGTATGGCCCTTCAATAACTTTAGATTCATGATTCTGATCAAGTACTGGAGGTCTTTCTTTGAGGTGTGGGTACATGTTGTTATGAAAGTGCCTTAAGACAGGGGGTTTGGTTCTTTTTTGAGAGCAATTCATGAAATATATATGATATTGGAATTCATGAAATTTGAATAACGTAAAGTACTTTGCACAGTCTCTCTTGTATAGAGAGAGAGGGGGCTATGTACAAACCACAAACGGGATGGGACTGCTGTGGAACGTGCTTTGAGCTGTTTTTTTTTCAGCATCAGTCTCATTACATGGTTATGACAATGGGAAGATGCCACCAGCTCACATCCCAAACAGCAGATCAAGAACTTAATGTTACGACTTACTCTAAAAGTTTTTTGACCAATCACACAAAGCAAAAGCTTATTGACGTTAGTTCCATCCAACCACTATAAGCACAAGTGCCTTTGGTTAAAACAATGTTTGCTTATTTCAAATACAATACCTGCTTGCAAGCCTTAAAACACAATGCACAGAGCCCCATTATTAAGCTTCAAACTTCCTAATATCTTGCTAGAAAAACTTTTCTGAAGCTTAGGGAGTTTTTCTAGACAAATGTTAATACAGAGACCATTGTTCTGTTTGTCCTTGCGTTTCTACTTTTTAAATAATTTTTCTGCTGATCTATCTCATGGCTGCTGCTTAGCTCTAATCACAGTTCTCCTGTCTCTGAGGCCTGCCTTTTGCAGCTTTCCCAAAACCCTCTGATTTTGTGGATTCCCACACTGAACACAAGTTCAGCTACTTTAAATTAAATGCTCACTGATGTAGATAGTATTAGACATGGCACACTGCAAAATAGAGCTGCTATAGATTTTTTGCTGTTAGCACATGGGCACAGGTGTGAGAATTTTGAAGGAATGTGTTTTATGAACCTCTCTTCCATTCACAGGAAAGTCAACTACAAGACAACATGAAGAAATTGACTCTGAATGATTGGGGCTTGGATGAATGGTTTGAGGGATGGGGAATAACTGGATGATTGAAAGATATCTTAAAGGGAGCTTTGTTATTACTAGTAGTTATTATTATATTGCTTTGTGCTGTTCCATGCATAGTGAAATTGGTGACCTGCTTGGTAGAAAATACAGTGAAAAGGGTTTGGCTGGTGCAAGAAGAAGGGGGAGTTGTAGCAATGTATCTGAACAACTTAGGCCACACTGTGCACCAGCCATATTGCTTGTAGTTATTCTTATCAGAGCCCTCTGGAATTCATCAAGGTTACTAAGACATAAACTGTGCTAAATGAAGAAAGAAAAGGCTGAGAAACAGAATACCAAGAGCAGAAGAACTAGATAACAGAGGGCTGAGAACCACCTGGACTGGAACCAATCACCAACTCTGAGAAGTGCGTGCAGAACACAAGGACAACACAGAGGCACCAGTGAAGAAGAGCATGATCGGTGTATGCAGTAGGGTTAGAATGTATAAATAACTATATTTATACAAATGTATATATATAAAACTTTTTTTAAAAGTGCATAATGAAAACAATCAATGGCTTCTGCTTAATCATATTGGTTAGTTGTATGGGAGTCCTGTTTTTCCACAATGGGTGCCTGGGAAGGAGGGATGGTTCTTTTCCATAAAAAGGAAAGCACTGAGCCAGGAGCAGGAGACAAGTGACCCTTGCAGGCCTGGGGCCTCATTGCCTCCTTGGCCCTGCTCAGCAGCCTGGCAGGGGCCGCCCCATGCTCCTGCCCTTGGCATTGCACATCCCCACATGCCAGTGCCCATCCCGGGAAGAGCCCTGAGCAAGGAGGGAGGGACAGCATCTGCCTGGCCAGGGGCTGGGGGCTCAGGGCCTTGGCCCTTGGCATTCCTCAAACACATCCAGCTTTGCTCAGCACCAGAGACACTTTTTGCCTTGTTTGTGCCCAGCTGTCATCACTGCCTCCAGTGTTCTGCTCTAACTGGAACCTGGGGACACTTTCTCAGTTGTGTTCCTCAGTGGGATCCATTAAAACTTCAAGAAACTTTTGAAGTTTAAATTTAATTTTGAGTTGTTGAGAAGTTTTTTTTGAACACTCTCAGGGACTGAGTCTGATGTAAACAACACCAAATCCCCAAGAGGCTCATTAAAGTCCTTGTGCTGTGTCTGTGCTGCTGAGCTTTAAAGGAACAGCTCTTGCCAGGACCAGCTCCTCTCCCAGCCCAGCAGGGCTGAGGGCTCTGCCTGCAGGCACTGAGGGGACAGGAGCCAGGCAGAGACAGGCTGAAGGCAATCAGGATTGGGAAGACATTGAGCTGAGACTTCACTTGGGGAAAGATCTTCACAGCCCTGTGCATGGTGAGTGTGTGGGTGCAGGGCAATGTCCCCTGTGCTCCTGGAGGGATCTCCTGAAGCCAGCACACCCCACAGCCTGGGGGATGTGTCAGGAGGACTCTCCCAGTTTCTCTGTGGCACAGGAGGAGGAGGAGGAGGAGGAGGATGTGCTGCTGAGCAGGGCTGCCCTGGGCCCTGCCCTGGGCACTTGTCAGAGGGACAGGGCAGGGGGGCTGCAGCCGGCTCCTGCTGCCAGGGACAGGAGCTGCAGGGGCTGAAGCTGGGGCTGCAGCTTGGGGCTGGAAGGGCTGTCCAGGGCAGAGCAGCTCCTGCTTAAACCCTCAGGGCTCTTGGCCAGCCCAGGGCATGCACCTGCCAGCCCAGATCCATGGGCAGCTCTCCAGCCTGCCTGCTCCCCCATGGCAGGGGAGCAGCTGCAGGGCAGGGCAGAGTTGGCAGCTCTGGCAGGGAAGGAGCTGGGGCCCCCATCAGGCTGGGATTCCAGCCAGAGCGTGGGCAGGCAGGGAGGAGGCCTGCTGTGGAGATGGTGCTGCATGGCCAGGGCTGCTCTCAGCTTTCTCCTAAAGGGGAACACTGGGGCTGTCAGCTTTGGCTGTGTCACTGAGACTCCTGCACTGTCAGCCCGGGGGCATCAGCAGATGGGCCTCAGATCTCCCTCAGAAAGTGCCTCCTCCGGCCCCCTCCCTGACCAGGGCCACAGACAGTCCAGCAGCTGCTGCTGCCTTGGCTTGCAGCATCTCTGTTTGTCTGGCCCTGCCTCTAAGGCCCTGCTGCCAGGGAGATGCCCTGGGCAGTGCCCCTGAATGGGAGGGCAGCTGCAGGGCCAGGCCCAGCCCTGGGCTCCCCTGGGCAGGCTGGCTGGGCTGGGCTGTCCCAGCACTGGCAGGGACAGGGCTGGGATAGAGAGAAACAGCTCCCAGTGAGGCACAACTCCAGGCAGCTGGAGAGCCAGACCAAGCCACCTTGCAGGGATCCCTCCAGCTGTCCGTGTCTCCTGGCTGGAAGGGTAAGAGTTTGGAAGAAAATTTTTTTTAAAGCTGGAACAGGAGAAAAATTCCAGCTTTATTTTTGCACTAAGTTTCAGACAATCCTCCTGCCTCTCCTGACTCTCTGTTCTTCCACAGTGCAGCAAATCTCTCAAGGGCCCTCCTGCCATCCCCATCCCTTCACCCAGGCAGCTCTCTGCCTTGGGAACATTCTTTTCTAAGTCCCACCAGGACTGGCCCCTGCCCCTCCCCAGTGTTCACTGGCTGGGGGTCAGGGCTGACTCCCAGGTGTCCTGCAGGCCAAGGTCCAGCTAAAAAACACACAACATTGGCCAGCAGCAATCAGAAAAAAAAAAAAAGGTGAAAAAGGTCTCAGAAAAAAGACAAAGGGGAGGTGTTTTTGGCAGGAAAGGGTCAAATAAAAGGGCATTGACTTTGACTGAAAATCTCCCCCAAATTGCCCTGTGTTTTCTTTCAACAGGTTGAAATGCCAGAATGAAGAAATGTCCAACAGCAGCTCCATCAGGCACTTCCTCCTGCTGGCATTGGCAGACACGCGGCAGCTGCAGCTCCTGCACTTCTGCCTCTTGCTGGGCATCTCCTGGCTGCCCTCCTGGGCAACGGCCTCATCATCAGCGCCGTAGCCTGCGGCCACCACCTGCACACGCCCATGTTCTTCTTCCTGCTCAACCTGGCCCTCAGCGACCTGGGCTCCATCTGCACCACTGTCCCCAAAGCCATGCACAATTCCCTCTGGGACACCAGCACCATCTCCTACTCAGGATGTGCTGCACAGGTTTTTTTCTTTTTTTTTTTTATGTCAGCAGAATTTTTTCCCTCCTGACCATCATGTGCTACGACCGCTACGTGTCCATCTGCAAACCCCTGCACTACGGGACCCTCCTGGGCAGCAGAGCTTGTGCCCACATGGCAGCAGCTGCCTGGGCCAGTGCCTTTCTCAATGCTCTGCTGCACACAGCCAATACATTTTCCTGCCCCTGTGCCATGGCAATGCCCTGGGCCAGTTCTTCTGTGAAATCCCCCAGATCCTCAAGCTCTCCTGCTCAAATCCAAACCTCAGGGAACTTGGATTTCATTGTTTTTTGTGTCTGTTTATTTTTTGGTTGTTTTGTGTTCATTGTTTTCTCCTATGTGCAGATCTTCAGGGCTGTGCTGAGGATCCCCTCTGAGCAGGGACGGCACAAAGCCTTTTCCACCTGCCTCCCTCACCTGGCTGTGGTCTCCCTGTTTCCTCAGCACTGGCTTTTTGCCTACCTGAAGCCCCCCCCCTCCATCTCCTCCCCATCCCTGGATCTGGCCCTGTCAGTTCTGTACTCGGTGGTGCCTCCAGCCCTGAACCCCCTCATCTACAGCCTGAGGAACCAGGAGCTCAAGGCTGCAGTGTGTGGAGACTGATGACTGGACAATTTCAGAAACATTAAACTGCTGGCCAGTTTCTGCAATTCACTTGCAATAAAAGTCATCTTTGATAGTTCTTGTTGTTTATTTTTTTTTTTTTTTTCTTTGTTTTATTTTTTTAATATTGTCCTAAAAAGAAAGGCCATTGTTTGTGCCATTTCTAATTTTGTATCTCTCCACTTTGCTGTGGCCACGGACTGTGTCAATGAGGAGCTGCACTCTCAGTGGCTTCACATGAACTAAAGGATCCCCAGCAGAGTTTCCACCAGAGATCCCCCTTTTGTTCCCTTCTCTGGAGCTGCAGCAGCAATGTCTGTGTGCAGAGCTGGGGCAGATCAGGGCTGGCACAGCAGCTGTGCCCAGCAGCAGCAGCACTTGGTGTTGCCAGTGCTGCTGCCGTGGCCCTGCCCCGCTGCCCTGGTGGCCCTGGTGTTGCTGCAGGGCCTGAGTGCTCTCGGGGCCGGGCACAGCCCTGGGGTGGCAGTGCCGGGGCTGCAGCAGGGACAGGCCATGGGCACTGCTGGGGCAGTGCTGACGCCTCAGCCCAGGCC
This sequence comes from Emberiza elegans, assembly GCA_024865655.1. Taxonomy (NCBI): domain Eukaryota; kingdom Metazoa; phylum Chordata; class Aves; order Passeriformes; family Fringillidae; genus Emberiza; species Emberiza elegans. The sequence continues at coordinate 35,804 of JALJVW010002399.1, forward strand.
CTGGGGGCTCCAGGCCCTTGCCCAGGCTCTCTCAAGAACACGGCCAGGCCAATGCTCAGCACAGAAAAGCCCCGTGAGCAGCCCCAGGCTGGCCGTGGGCAGGCTGGGGGCAAACAGCATGGCTGGGGCTCTGCAAGGGCCCTGGGGCAGATGGGAAGGAGCAGCAGAGCAGGGGCTGATCCATCCCCAGTGCGCTGCACAGCCCAGGGCATTTCCCCCAGAGCGTCCTCATGGAGCTGCCAACAACATCCCCCCCTCTGCAGCCCTGGCCTCTCCCCAGCTCACACAGGTGCCCCATCCTTGCAGGCACAGACACGGCAGCACTGGCTCAGGAGCCCCTGTTTGCATTGCACAGAGCAGGGGAGCACCCCCATGCTGTTGGTGTGGGGACATGAACCTGAGGGAGCACAAATGCCATCAGCCCCTGGGGCCAGCAAGGGCTGGGGACACTGGGAAACCACTCAGGTTTATTGGGACAAACCTTTGAGTTCACCAGTTCTAACCTGCACCCTAACAACACCACCCTGTCTGCCCTGAGAGCCTCCAGATTATACAACCCCAGCTCCCTCATGTCCTTTCAACCAGACTTCTGTTCCAGACCCCTCACCAACCTCGTTGCCCTTCTCTGGACACGCTCCAGCCCCTCCATGGCCTTCCTAAATTGGGGGCCCAGAACTGGACACAGCACTCGAGGTGTGGCCTCACCAGTGCTGAGTGCAGGGGAAGAATCACTGCCCTGCTCCTGCTGGCCACACCATTCCTGATCCAGGCCAGGAGCCATTGGCCTTCTTGCCCACCTGGGCACACTGCTGGCTCATGTCCAGCCTGCTGTCCATCAGTGCCCCAGGTCCCTTTCTGCCTGGCCGCTGTCCAGCCACTCTGTCCCCAGCCTGTAGCACTGCAGGGGTTGTTGTGGCCAAAGTGCAGGACCCAGCACTTGGTCTTGTTCAACCTCACCTTGTTGGATTTGGGCCCTGGATCCAGCCTGTCCAGGTCCCTCTGCAGAGCCCTCCTACCCTCCAGCACATCCACACTCACACCCAGCTTGGTGTCATCTGCAGATTTGCTGATGCTGGACTCAGTCCCCTCATGCAGATCATCAGTGCAGATATTGAAATCCACGCTGGCTGGCTCTGATCCTCGGCCATCCTGTGGGTGCCCTGTGATGGCACTCAAGGTGATCTGTTCCATCACCTTGCCGGGCACCCAGGTCAGGCTGACAGGCCTGGAGTTCCCCAGCTCCTCCTTCCAGCCCTTCTTGGGGATGGGCTCACATTGGCACCTCCAGTCCTCTGGGACCTCCCTGCTGAGCCAGCACTGATGGTAAATGATGGAGAGCAGCTTGGGGAGCTCATCCACAGCTCCCTCATCCCCCTGGGATGGATCCCATCTGCTCCCAGAGACACCTGGGAGCATCTGAGTGGCTCAGCAGGTCCCCAGCTGCTTCCTCCTGGATTACAGGGGGGCTGTTCTGCTCCCTGTGCCCATCCACCAGCTCAGGAGAACACTTGTCCTGAGGAAAACCTCTCCTAATGTTGAAAATTGAGGCAAAGAAGGGGTTAAATACCTCAGCTTTTCCCTCATCTTTAGTTACTCTATTCCCCACTGCATCCAACAATGCATAGAGGTTCTCCTTACACTTCCTTTTGCTATTAATTTATTTATAAATTTTTTTTTTCACCAAAGTGGCCAGGTTTACCTCTAACTGAGCTTTCATATCTCCCCTTTTCCTTCTCCATGGCCTAACAACATTCTAAAACACTTCCTGAGTTGCCTGACCTTCTTTCCAAAGGTGATGCACCCTCTTTTTTCCCTCAGTTCCCACAAAAGCTCCATGTCCAGCCAGAACAGTAATTTTCTTTGCCTGCTCATCTTTTGGCACAGAGGGACAGGCTGCTCCTTCCCCCTTACAATCAGTTTCTTTAAGTGTGTCCATCCTTCCTGGACACCTTTGTTATTAAGGGCTGTTTCCCTTAAAAAATCAGTACCTGATTCAGTACTCTCCAAATCTGCATCCTGAACAGGCCAAGGTCTGCCCTGCGTAATTCTAGGGTAGACGTTTTGTTGATGCCGCTCTTTCTTTCACAGGATATTGAAAACTCAATTATTTTATGGTCACTGTACCCCAGGCAGCCTCTGACCACCCCATCTCCCACCAGCCCTTCTCTGTTTGTGACCAGCAGCAGACAGAGCTTTCCTTGGGAGTGGGAGTGTTACCAAAAATTTGGCAAAATAATAAAACTCCATAACCCCAATGTAGCATTAAGAAGTCGCATTCTTTATTTGGCCAGATGCACAGGGGGAGAGCTCCTCCCAAAGCCGTGCATGCTGAATGCAGGAAAGTTTCTGTTTATATTCTGTATTTTGCATACATATTCATTGATTGTCCTGGACTACACATACAAATGATAATAGTTTCTGCAAAATCATTAACACATTTCCCCTCCCCTTTTGCATTCGTTCTTCTGTCCTGGGGGTCTCTCTGGTGGTCCCTGGTGCTCGTGGACCCCAATGTTCCAGTGGGCCTGGCTGAGCTGGCAGGACACTGAGGCTGGTGAATTTCAGTTCCCCTTCTCACACAATGGGCATTGTGTGGTTTCATAGGGCAGTGGTTTTGGAGAACAAGCATTGTGTGTGCTCACCTGGTGTAGACAATTTATCATCTGGTAACATGAGGTCACAGAGTGAGCCATGACATCACAGAGGTTCTGTGAGGTCATAAAGCAGCTATGGCATCATAGGCTGTCTCTGTGACATCACAGAGCCTGGCAGTGAAATCACAGGGCAGAGGTCTGACATCATAGAGCAGGTTATGACATCACAGAGTTGGCTGTGACATCAGAGACCAGTTGTGTGACATTACAGTATGAGCTGTGACATCACAGAGCAGGCTAAAACATCACCAAGGAGTGCAGGGCCCACTCCACCATGCCTGCAGGGAGGGGCATAAGAAAAAACCTGGCTGGTACTCTCCCACATTTTAAAAAAGGCAGTTTGTGTTAGCTCCCAAGCCATCCCCTTCCAAACAAGCAAAGTGCATAGCCTCACTCTATTTCTTTTGTACCAAATAAGCAAAGTGTGTAGCATCTGCTCCTCATATCCAGCACCCTTCCTCTTGTGGGGGGGCATCTCATACATTGTCCAGGCTTCTAGGCTCTCAGGTCCCAGGTCCACCCTACTTCTTTTCAGGCTATTCAATCTGCCCAGGCTATACTAATGTCCTCCAAATGCCCCAGCTCTCAGGCTCTTGATCCACCTGGCTCAGTTCCCAAGCTCATAGTCCACCTGGCTCCACCACCTTACTGTCTTGGGTCCACAGTGGTCTGACTGAACTCTCCCCTGAGGATCCATCAGGTTTACCAGATGAAACTGTTGGGAGTACCACTCAGTCACTCCAAACAGGACTTCAAGTATCAGCCCTTTATTGTTCTTGTACAACCTTTTATACCCTGGACATCCATGGCACCTGTGTGCCCCCTTACCCTTTTTGGTTGGCCCAGAACTGGACACAGCACTCCATGTCTCATTACCTTTAATACTGTTCAGGGGAAGCCCTGCATGGTTGTAGCCCCATTTAGGGATGAGGCCAGGAGCCACAGCCTTCTTGCCCACCTGGGCAACTACTCATGTCCTGGCCTGCTGTCCATCACAATTTTTTTTTTTTTGCCTTTTAAATAAATGCCACTCTGTCCCAGCCATCCCTCTGCAGGGGTTGTTTGCAAAGAAGAAATTGACCAAACATTGTTCAAGTATCACCTTGTGGAGATTCCCTGGATCCAGCCTGTCCATCCCTCTGCAGAGCCCTCCTACCCTCCAGCACATCCACACTCACACCCATCTTGGTGTCATCTGCACATTTGCTGATGCTGGACTCAGTCCCCTCATGCAGATCATCAGTGCAGACTTTGAAAGGCTGGCTGGCTCTGATCCCTCGGCCATCCTGTGGGTGCCCCAAAATGGCACTCAAGGTGATCTGTTCCATCACCTTGCCGGGCACCCAGGTCAGGCTGACAGGCCTGGAGTTCCCCAGCTCCTCCTTCCAGCCCTTCTTGGGGATGGGCTCACATTGGCACCTCCAGTCCTCTGGGACCCTCCCTGCTGAGCCAGCACTGATGGTAAATGATGGAGAGCAGCTTGGGAGCTCATCCACAGCTCCCTCATCCCCTGGGATGGATCCCATCTGCTCCCAGAGACACCTGGGAGCATCTGAGTGGCTCAGCAGGTCCCCAGCTGCTTCCTCCTGGATTACAGGGGGCTGTTCTGCTCCCTGTGCCCATCCACCAGCTCAGGAGAACACTTGTCTCTGAGGACAACCTGTCCTAATGTTGAAAATTGAGGCAAAGAAACAAACACACCTCAGCCTTTCCCTCATCTTTAGTTACTCTATTCCCCACTGCATCCAACAATGCATAGAGGTTCTCCTTACACTTCCTTTTGCTATTAATTTTTTGTAAAAATATTTTTATTATTTTTCACCAAAGTGGCCAGGTTTACCTCTCCTGCTCTGAGCTTTTCCATATCTCAGCTTTTCTTTCTCCATGGCCTAACAACATTCTAAAACACTTCCTGAGTTGCCTGACCTTCTTTCCAAAGGTGATGCACCCCTTTTTTTCCCTCAGTTCTTTTCTCCATGTCCAGCCAGGACAGTAATTTTCCTTGCCTGCTCATCTTTTGGCAGTCTCAAAGGGACAGGCTGCTCCTTCCCCTTATAGTAAAATTACTTTAAGTGTGTCCATCCTTCCTGGACACCTTTGTTTTAATGCCTTTTCTTTTAAAAATCAGTACCTGATTCAGTACTCTCCAAATCTGCATCCTGAACAGGCCAAGGTCTGCCCTTCTGTAATTCCAGGGTAGACGTTTTGTTGATGGACTCCTTCTTTCACAGGATATTGAAAACTCAATTATTTTATGGTCACTGTAGACCAGGCAGCCTCCCCCACTGCCCCATCTCCCACCAGCCCTTCTCTGTTTGTGACCAGCAGCAGACAGAGCTTTCCTTGGGTTGGGAGTGTTACCAAAAATTCAGCAAAATAATAAAACTCCATAACCCCAATGTAGCATTAAGGTTTGCATTCTTTATTTGGCCAGATGCACGGGGAGAGCTCCTCCCAAAGCCGTGCATGCTGAGTGCAGAAAGTTTCTGTTTATATTCTGTATTTTGCATACATATTCATTGATTGTCCTGGACTAAACATACAAATGATAATCATTTCTCCAAAATCATTAACCATTTCCATTCCCTTTTGCATTCATTCTTCTGTCCTGGGGGTCTCTCTGGTGGTCCCTGGTGCTCAGGGGGACCCCAATGTTCCAGTGGGCCTGGCTGAGCTGGCAGGACACTGAGGCTGGTGAAGTTTCAGTTCCCTCTTCTCACACAATGGGCATTGTTGTGTGGTACCTCATAGGCCAGTGGTTTTGGAGAACCAGCATTGTGTGTGCTCACCTGGCCTTATCACAATTTATCATCTGGTAGCCATGACCAAATGAGCAAGAGGGCTGTGACTGTCATCAGTGCCTGTCCTCATATGAGGTCCCTTCCTCTTGGAACTACAGCATCATATAGACTGTCCAGACTTCTAGGACATCAGGTCCACCTGTGACATTGGCAGAGCCTGACATAACTCATCCAGCTCTTGGTCCACATGGCTCAGATCCCAGGGCTGTGACCTGGCTCCATCTTGGCGGGGGCTTACTGCTCATTGGGTCCACAGTGGTCTGTGACATCACCTCAGATTTTTAGGGGGATCACATCAGGGTCATCACTTGTGCTGTTGGGGTACAACTGACAACAAAAAGGCTTCAAGCATCAGCCCTTTATTGTTCTTCAGTACAACCTTTTATACCCTTCATCTTACATGCATGGCACCTGTGTGCCCTCTGTACCCTTTTGTGGTTGGTCAGTACACCTCAGCACTCCATGTCTCATTACCTTTAATACTGTTCACCTGCCCTGCATGGTTGTAGCCCCTTAGGGATGAGGCTCAGCCACAGCCCCCACTCCCAATTACCACAAACTGTGCCTACAATTCCCCCTTTTTTTTTTCCTTTTAAATAAATGCCATGTCTACCATCCCTCTACAGGGCCCTTGCAGAAGAAATAGCAAACATGGTACAAGTATCCCTTGTGTAGATTCCACTAACTCTGGAATGCATCCATGTGCTGACCTTGATTTATTCCCCAAACTTACATTAGCTATCATCAAAAATCCTTATACCTCCACTTCTAGACTATTGACAATACCAATAGTTGTACAACTTTATAAGGCAACACACAAGAATAAGCTAAAGGCCATATATGAGGATAGTACCAAAATCAACAGCTACATAATTTTATCAATAGATATACAACTTGAACAACATCAATAACTATACAATTTCATAAAGTAACATACAAGGATAAGATAGAGTCTACATGTTCCTATCACCCAGATATTTTTGCCTATTCCAGGGAGTCAAGTGAGCCATAGGCAGGTTCATTGCTTTGAGGGGTGTCATCCAACACAAGCCAAATGCAACGAGCAGGCACCCACTGAACTCCAGTATCTGTCGAGTGTACTTATGCATATGGAATATAAACTTTTACACTTATGCCTAATCAAAGATTAGTAGCTGCAATTCACAAACAAAATACACGTTTCATCAGCAAACAAACACACCATACTGAACAATAGAGCTACTCCTGTCCCCAGCTCCCACTGCTGCTTTAATATTTCTATTCTTCCTTTTACAGTTTTTTTGTATTAATTGGTCACTGCAAGCCTCTCTTGTCCTGCTCTGTATTCCATTCCTTTCAAGTCTCAGAGAGCAATCTCCAGGTGGGAGCCAAATCTGGAGCTGTCTTGTCCCCTTTTGATACCATGTCCCATAGACTTTCCCCAACTTCTTTCCATGCTCTAACACTAAAAGCAGTACTTGCATCAGTCTCAAAATCTTGTGACTTTGCCCATAGTAAAACACTATGAAGGGTGTAGTCAGTAGTCTTAATGCCTTTTCTTTCCAACAAAGCTTTCCATGTAGACAAAACAATCTGTTCTTCACTTGATAAGTTATTTCCCATTCTGTCCCCAGGGACTCACCTGTACCCCAGGTGTCAAAATCAGTCTGGTCCAGACCAAGCAGCATCCCCCCGCTGCTCTCAATGCTACACCAGGCTCCATCTCTGGCTGTACCTCACTCCACAGCCCAATCCCAAATCACATCGGGTCACTGTGGAGCTGGCCACCATAGAATTTCAGAAAGCTTCTCTTAGGTGCTTTCTGTGCAGCTCTGACTCTGCCTCTCAGGGTTTGATGTTGTTTTGTTCCAGTGCTCATGCAGCAGTGACTTAGCAAGCCTCCCCCACACCTTTGGGGGCCGTGCTGCTGCTGAGGCACCGGCTGCTGCTGTGGCCATGCCATTTGGCACCTCCATCGCACCGTTTCTGTGTCCCACTGCACGCACTGCCATTCAGGGGAACCCAGCACCGTCCTTGGTCCCTGCCTGACTGTGGCCATCCCTTGGCAGGGGTGCAGGGCTCGATCCAACGCACCTGCAGAGAGCAGCAGGCAGTGGCACAAGTGAAAGTGTGGCTGGTACTCTCCCACATTTTTAAAAAAAAGCAGTTTTATGTTACCTCCCAAGCCATCTCCTTCCAAACAAACAAGTGCATAGCCTCACTCTATTTCTTGTGTACCAATGAGCAAAGTGTGTAGTGCCTGTCCTCATATCCAGCACCCTTCCTCTTGGGGGTGGTGTTTCATACATTGTCCAGACTTCTAGGCTCTCAGGTCTGCCTACATTTCTTTCAGGCTCTCAGGTCTGCCTGGCTATAACTCATCCAGCTCTTGGTCCACCTGGCTCAGATCCCAGGCTCCTAGTCT